>ML210516.1:0-19128 GCA_004369085.1 Coprinopsis marcescibilis | reverse complement strand
GTCGTTGCTGCTCCAGGTGGCCCCAGCTCTACCGAGTTCTCTCAATGCAACGGTGGCCAGGTGCAATGCTGCAACAGCGTCCAACAGGCCGACAACCTGTCTGCTCCCATCGCTGGCTTGCTCGGTGTCCTTGGTGTTAAGGTCGCTCAACTGACTGGCCAGGTCGGTGTTACCTGCACTGGCGTCAACGTCATCGGCCTTGGTGCTTCTCCCTCCTGGTATGTGGACCACGCTCTAGGTTATACTCACCCACTGACGTTGCCCCTTCTCCGATATAGCTCCAACCAACAAGTCTGCTGCAACAACAACAGCTTCAGTAAGTTCTCTTTATTGGCATCGTTCTTAACAGTTTGCTTACTTTCTTCTACTAGATGGCGTTGTCGCTCTTGGATGCACTCCCATCAACATCTCTGCTTAAGCGTTTTTCATAGACCTCAGGGTAAGCACTCTCTGCGCTGGTACTAAAGCAATTGTTCTTATCATTACCCACCAGCTTCCCCTGGACCATTCTCTGTTACCATTTCTCTCTCGAACACTTGAATAATACTAGTTGTACTGTACCGGTCTTCGTTGTGAACACTCTTTGAGACTGTACAATGTATAATGAACTTCTGTCCCAAGAATCTTCTTGAGTGCTACGGTTCAAACGCTTTTGGACGTGCAAAAATCTGTCACGATAGGTCTGTAGCAGTGTAAGTTTCAGTTTCGAAGGGTCTATTCCTCCCCTCTGATCATCGGGCTTGAAAGCCTTTCCCGAAGGCTGATTATACGCATAAAAATAACTCCTTGACCCTTCCTTAAATTGACTAGCCGAGTAACCAGTTCAGCGCAAGCAACGCCTACCAACCACGTGTCAATACCTCTCAACTTCGTTTTGATAGCCACTGCGTCCAAGCTGAAATATTCCTAGCCTGAACCGATCTTTTGACTCGATGTACACACTGCTTATACTTTGCGAAGGTATGTCATGCAGGCAGGGATGAGCGCTCCTGACCGAACATCCGCGTGCCAAGCCAACTCTTGTCATAACCCAAGGCCTCGAGGCATCCAATCCTCATGTCAGGTATAAGTATAAAGTATGTACGTAGATATGGCAGGCTTACTACGCCGCTACATATCGAATTTCAAAATGGGAGTACACATTAATGAAAGTCTTGAGCGACAACGCGTTCAATTTTAGCTCCCGGGAGGCGCTAGCCTAAAGCTTGCATGTATTTCATCCATCATGGAATAATAGTTTAATGGACGAATTTCATAATGCGTTGTCAAGTGGCTAGTCTCCACAAACTGTCATATCCACTGTCATATACAGTGCTCAACGTAGCTGTTTTAAATTAGACACTGAGGCGTACTTACCCGATTAGATGTCTGCGACTTCACATAAGTAATACAAGCTGGTGACGCTTCCGTATTGGGCTTAACAGGACTCGGGTTAACAAAATTCTCTGCTTCTTGACCATTCAATTGTGGGCTCCATTCATATTGGCCGCTTCGATGCTTGATGTTCATATTGCTGTTGAGTGGCGCGTATGATCTTTTGTCGCTATCCCTTTTGCAGTAGTGTCTGCGTTTCAGGTCACAGTACATGACGTACTAGTCATATCATACGAAGCGAAATTGAACTCTACCAATCGGGAGATGGAGAATCACCGGAGAGCTACCAAGAAACACTTACTTACCCACCTTGCCAAATAAAGACCAACTGCGACTTCAGAGTCTATAAAACCTCACCCTAGCGCTTCCTCTAAGCCCCAGAACCCAGTTCAAAGCACTTCGCAGCACACCGCAGCAGCCACCACTCTCATTTATCCACTCTCCTTCACCTCTCAGTCAACCACAATGATCGCCCGCCTCACCTCTGCTCTCCTTGCCATCTCCCTCTTCGCCTTTGCCTCCGCCGCCCCCGGTGCTCCCAAGCCCAAGGCAGAGTTCGAGCAATGCAACGGCGGCGAAGTAGTCTGCTGCAACGCCCTCGAGAGCGCCAACAACCTGAGCGAGCCCGTCAAAGGCTACCTTTCGGTGCTCGAAATCGATGCAACCCAGCTCACCGGCCAAGTCGGCGTCACCTGCACTGGTGTCAACGTCTTTGGCGTCGGTGCCTCCCCCTCTTGCTCCAACCAGCAGGTCTGCTGCAACAGCAACAACTTCAGTGAGTGGCTGGTCCTACTGTTAACCTACATTTTAGTTGACTGTGGTATTTCTTTGCAGATGGTGTTGTCGCTCTTGGCTGCACACCCATCAACGGGTCCGTTTAGACGGCTCTCGCAGACGCTGTTCTCCCATCAAGGTAAGTGGTTATTCAAGCCGATAGTTAGATATTGATCACTCACCGTGCTTCCAGATGCCTGTATCTGTGACAAGCGTCTACCCTCTATATACTTCACCCATTATTTACTTTACTGTCGTTCCCGTTGTCGTAACGAATATACCATACCCATTTTGAGCTGCTTCAAACTTTTGCACCTCCTGCGACATACCTGCATAAGAGAATGATACCAAGAGACTGCTTTGAAAGAGTCGAGGGCGTTGAATTACCATGAGGGAGAGTACACATATATTACAACCTGCTTCTCTATTGTAGTTGATGACAGCTGCGTTAGAAATCTTGTGAGAGGGAAAAGGCACACAAGTCCTTAGTCGTAGAAGACAAATGCCCTCAACTCGATGGACTCGCGAAATGGTGCGTCTGCTGGTGCCGAATGATCCTTGAAGGCCGTATGAGGGGTATATTCTGACACACTCCCATCCGCAACCGAATCGTAACTAAGTACCAGCCATCGTCAATAACCAGCCAACCACTCGATAAAGCACCAGACAACTCACCACTTGATCAACACCGCCTCCTCGGGCGTCATCCCTCTCAGATACTTCCACTTATGTACCTCACTGAACGTCACCCCGTAAAATTCACCCTCCATGTCCGGATAGATGAGCTTCACAGGCAACGGATCCGCCTTCCTATCCACACTGCGATAATCGCAGCACGCAAGAGGCCAGTCCCACGCCGGATTATTGATTGGCCGCCACACGTTCACGATCTGGAAGCGTTTCTGCAGAAGCGCGGGGGTGTCCGCAGGTGGGAGGTGTCGGTGCGCGCGGTCGTCAGCCGACTTTGGCGTCTGGTCAATATGCACTTGGGGAAGTGGTTTGCGCTTTTGGGGACCATCGTCGATCTGGTCTGGGCGGTTGCGGCGTACAGCTAGGAGGTGGTGAGCGACAGAGCCTTGAGGTTGGTGGAGGAGAAAGACATACTGTGGTCGAAGATGACAACCCGGCTTGCACCAGTGACACTCTTCAAGAGCTCGACGCTCTCGGCATAGTACTCCGTCTTGATCTCTTCGTCGTCTTCAAACGACTTGTGCTTGGCTGGGTATTGAACGAACTGGAACCCCGCTTCGTCCAGTTTATACTGGTCTTCCTTGCCGCGGACGTTTTCGACCTCGACAGTGTACTGGTTGCGTGTATAATTGTTAGGTGCTTTGCCAGTTACCGGGTCTGCATTGACGTATTGGTATGCGGCGGTACCATCAGCAGGTGGTACAAAATAGGTAAGGTTAGAGACAGTGCTTGCGACGTCGACGGAGATGGCCATTTGGTTGCTGAGATAGAAAAGGTGAAGAAATGAGATGTTGGAGTCGGACGTCCAACAACGAACACTACATCGTTCTTATACTCCGAGCACACCTCAAACCTTTGTGATATACAGCATGACCGCCGACACGTCTTTACCAGCAATTTATAAGCGTAGGCCGAGTCTGTGTAAGAGGTCGTTAGCTCGGCGTCGTGACTTTGACATATACCACTTACTTTACATATGTTTGAGTGGGGAGACCGAAGTATGTACGGAAATAGAACGGTGATCGGCCAGGATGTGCCTGGTATGCAGCAAAGCTCCATGAAATGCTGTAAATTGGATAACCATCAAGACATTGCGGCAATCATGGTCAGTGCTTCTTGGTAGATAGGGGTAAGAATCTCATGCGGGTGATACTGCAAGGCAGTTGTGTTGGGTTCTCCACCACGCGAAGCGATGGCCAATTGGAGGACATGTCAAACACCCAAACCTGAGCCTAGACCTTCCTCGAAACGGTAAAAACACCGCCCAAAATGGCGAGAACCATGCCCGTTTAGGTCGCATAAGCTGACCGTTCGCCGAGCCATCACGCAACATCTCCGCGAAGCGTCCAAAAAAAGGCTTGCGCCATTTCTGACCCCCGCGCTCAACGTCAGATAACTGAGAGCGAAGTCACAATCAAATCGACAAACTCACTTTGAAACATCTCCCTGGGTTAATCAAAACAACACCGGAAAGGCAAGGAACTCGGGAGACACTGCGCGTCCATATTACAGGGCAGAAGAATGAGCGAGGAGGTCAGGGTAGCCTTGTAGCCAATTTATGGCAGGGGGCGGCACACCAGCCGTTCTCAAAGTCAAAGACCTAGAGCCTTCCCAGAATGGGAACCTCACTTCCCAAAATGGAGAGAAAGCAAAACCGCAGGCCAGGTGTTGGAACGATGCAACGAGGTGACGATTGACCGAGCCAAACACCGACGCCGACTGTATCTTGAGCGAAAGAGCCGAAATCCGCCAACTACAGCGACCAACCACTGATCTGTCCCAAAAAAGGTAAGCAGCCAAAAATGGATGACACAAGCAGGGTTTACTAGAAAAAAGTTACGTCTTCAGTCCATGATACACACGACCAAATAAACTTACTTACTTTGGAGGAATCGAAGAGAGTCGAAGAGTTGGAGGAAAGAGAGAGGGGTGCTTACAAACCACTTCACCCAAGTTCACCGTTAGGGGTGACCGGGAACTGCCGGCCCCAGGTTTTCAACGAAAATAGAAGGTCTATTCACAGCGTCCAATACACAAAACACAGCTCTACATCTACTTTCTTGACGAAGTCGAAGCGGCAAAGATACCCCGAATGCTATCCCAGACGAGCTTGGGGCTCTGGGAAGCATCAACACCGTGCCAGAGGCCCTTGGCCTTGTAGTAGTCAACAACAGGGCCGGTTTGGGTGTGGTAGGTCTTGAGGCGGCGAGTGAGAGTCTCAGCGTTGTCGTCTGATCGTTGGATGAGGGGGTCACCGGTGATGTCGTCAACGCCGGCCTTTTTGGGTGGGCTGTGGTGACGCAACGCGTGGTTAGAGGATACGTGGAGGGGAATGGGATATCGGAAACTCACTTGAAGATTTTGTGGTACGAACGACCACTGGCGGGGTGAACAAGGCGGCCGGTGATACGCGAGATGAGGAGCTGGTCGTCAATGAGGAGTTGCACGACCGAGTCGAGCTTTTCCTTGCGGTCTGCCAACATGCCGTCGAGCTTCTGTGCTTGAGGGACAGTTCGGGGGAAGCCGTCCAAGACGAAGCTGCGAGAATTACCAGTCAGCTCATACGTCCAAGAGTCCAAGTAGCAGACTGAGGGTGAACACCCCATATTCGCGCCCTAGCTCAAGCTCAGAAGGCAATAAACCAACACAACTCACCCGTTCTTGCAGTCCTTGTTGTTCTCCAACTGGTCCTTGATCATGTTAACCATGATATCATCAGAGACGAGTCCCCCAGCATCCATGATCTTCTTGGCCGCAATACCGAGAGGGGTCTGCTTGTCCACCTGGTCGCGCAGCATGTCGCCAGTTGCGAGGTGGCAGACGCAGTACTTCTCCCGGATATTAGGAGCCTGGGTACCCTTGCCTGAGGTTCTGCATCAGCTTCCGTGCATCTCACAGCTCTTTTCGCAACTAGGTACTCACCAGCACCAGGAGGTCCAACCAAAATGGTCCTCAACTGCTGCACAGGACTCGGCGCAGGCTTCTTGCTCTCCAACGACGCAATCTTCTCATTGAGCTGATTGACCAGCGACTTGAGGTATGCAAGTTCTTCAGAGGCACCCATAGTTGCGTAAGTTTTACACTGAGATCGAAACGATTAACAGACGACGAGGAGAGCAAGCAAGCGGCGAGTAGAGTGTGAAAAGAACACAGCGAGCTCGAGCTTTAACTCGTTTCCCAATCCGGACGCGTTTTCGTGGCATAACGCCGGGTCACGCACTGTCCACTTGCCCGATTGTCGCCGATCCGGATGGATGCCCGAACGCCCCGAACCCCGGCTCTGAAGTTATTATCATTGGGAGAAGCGACTCTCTTTAGACTTTGATAGCCTTTTCACTTTCCATTGGTTAACTGAACGTTTAAAGGGAGTAGTAGTGCCTGGTTCGAGTACCAAGGATTACCATCGCCCCAGATGCCATGGGAAACAGCTTCGTAAAGTTCTCAGTGATCCAGCTTCCGAGTCGTCCTCCCATCTCAATGGCACATGCTAACAAAGGGCAGAGTAAATATAATAACCTGAGTAGCCAACGGACTTCGCAAGAACCCGCATTCTCACCGAACTCCAAGTCTCAAAGCACCAACTCGAGGTAAAACCCCACATGTATATTCATTCGAGTAGCCAAAACTGATGTGACTACGATAAGACTCGGCTATACTAGTACACTAATATTGGCCAAGTCAAGGAAGCGGCAAGAAAGAGACGAGAATATGTAAAGCTTTTAGAACAGAAAATGAACAAGCGGGCTCGGATCCATAAACAATATCGTAAGATAGGAGTGTAGTGCCAATACTACCTGGTTTTACAGAATTACAAGACGAGACGAGAACGAGGAAGGGACAAGAAATGGCAGAAGCTAAAAGGTCGAGAGCGGCAATAAATAAGGTTAAAAAAATGAGATTCAAGGGACCAAACAACGGGGAACCCAGCTGCTCCAGCCTCCAGCACACGAGCAGAAAAGGGAACCTAGAAGTCTGAAGAGGGCTAGGACTACAGAGAAATCATGGAGGAAGTCGTCGGGTCGTTACTATCATCATCATCATCATCATCCAATGAATGATACATGCCACAAGGTGACAAGAAAAAAGGTAATGTGATATGGACATGGATGGATATGTAAATGCGTTGCGTTGAATGGAATATATGTATGCAACAAATGCAAGATGGAAATTCCGAGGCGATATAAAAACGTCCGTCGATGCTATATACTGGGTCATGCGAAGTGGGAGAAAGGGGTACAGAAAAATGCAATCCTAACGATCGCGTTTTGGGGTGAGGCGGAACAAAATGAAGGCGTGTGTTAATGAAAGGAAGATATTGTGACCGAACAAGAAAGATGATGCAAAATATGCAAAGAGAAAATGAGCCAGCAGTGGTAATGAAATATCATACCAAGCAAGCCACTTTTCGTGTATAGTCAGTCAAGGTCATGCGCGACCTTGAACGTCCGAGCTGAGTGGGGTTCATCAAGTCGGAACAGGTGTGGAAGCCCTCGAGTCCAGATCGTTCATAAAGTCCATCCTCGACGCAGTCGGTGTGATGGACCCACTTCGCAGCGACACAATGTCATCTGCACTCGACGAACGGAAGGGCGAAGACATCGACAAACCACCCATCCGGCTCGCAGCAGGAAATTTGGGTGTCGCGGCTGATCCAAAGCTCGCAGAATCCGGCAACGAGTACTGCCGCACGATAGAAGCCGTCGCTCCCACCTGGCTGGGCGTAGTCGTAGTCGTCCCCAAAGTCTGTGGTTTGGCAGGCCCAGTCCCAGATCCAGTGAAGAAACAATACCTAACAATGTCCATCAGCAATCAGACACTACATGAACAAAATGGAGGTTTAACTCACTGGCTGATGAGATCCTGATAATTGGTATCACTACCAGGACTCTGGAGCTGGTCTCCATCCGACACTGACGGAAGTTCAACAAAGGGCTCCGTTGGGGATGGCGTTGTCGCCCGCGAAGACGAGGGAGTACCCAATAGCGGCGTCGGAACCTCGCTATCAAACCCATTATCGGCGGGGAACAACCCAAACGACCCCATACCCATTCCGCCTAACGAATGCACACCCAATCCGGTACCATGCGCAGTAGGGAATAACGGTGCAGACTTGGGAGGGTCAGGGAACGGCGACGTCATCTTCGGCCCAAAGTTATGCGAGTCGCCCAACAGGAAAGAGTCAATCTGGTCGTTCTCGGGGATATGAATCGTAGGCGGTGATGTCGGCGGTGTCCTCTTCAGATCTGTAGCACTGAACGTACTCAAATCGAAGTATCCCCGCCGGTGGTTTCGATTGTTCAAGGCCTGCGACGAAGGAAGATCGAATGGGGTATCGTCGTGCGCACTGGCCGGAACAGTAGGAATCGCGCCTTCACTCAAATCACGAGGCGAGCCCAAAGGCATCCTCTTGGCCGGAGTGGGTTGGGCAATGCTCGGACTCTTGGTGGTCGAATTGGCGGGTTTCAAGGGTAGAGAAGGCTTGGAGAACTGAGGATAGGAATTGGTGCGATGGTGGGTCTGTGCGTTGTCCTGGTATCTCCAAGGAATCTTGAGCGATGCGCTAAAGTCGTACCGTGATGCAAGCGACGAGGTCGATTTGAATGCCGGTGTTCCCTGTTCAGGTTCCACTGACAACCGGGTATTTTGGGCCAAAAAGGCGGGTCCAGTCCGCTCCTTGGTCTCAACGACCTTCTCCAGCTTGGTGTGCAGGCTTGCCAAGTTCGTCGACGAGTCCTCGTCATCCGACAAGCTGCGATCCCTGACAGACATGGTGAACTTGGCGACATAGTTGAGCGCATTGTTGTTGTCCCACAACTCCTGTCCTGCCACCGTATACCTGACCGCAGCAATCAACGTCTTCTCCTCAATCCGAGCCAACATATCCGTCAACTTGATGTTGAAGACAAAACGGTCAAGCTCGGGGCTGAGCGATTCCGTATAATGGCCGGTAACCTCGCTCGTCGTCTGCCAAAAGTCAAACGTGAACCTAATCGCCACCGTCTTCGAAAAGGCGATGTTTCGGACCCGTACTGATCCCAGGATGCTGGAGCTGTCGTTGGATATCTTGAGCTCCTCAAGTGCGACGTCTGAATAGTTGTTGATCCGGCATGGCATATTGACGACATCGATGGTGAGTTTGCGGCGCTTGCGCTGCTGTTCGTCTTGTTCCCCAAATATGAACGATGGAAAATCGCTGTCCGTCCCGCTGGTGTCGTCCGTGGGACTACCGTCCCGTGAAACAGCCAGGGGCTTTTGTTCGGAAAGGAAGAGCTTTACATGTTCGAGCTGTGAGTCGAAATGAACGGCCTTGCAAACAGGGGTTGCAGGTTCGCTCTTTGACGAGAGACCGAACCCTGAGACACCGTCACCAGCCGACCTGGAAGTCTTCAACGACGGCTTGACGAGCTGCCCCGACTTCTTGCGTATCAGCCTCGAATCGTCGACAGAGCGCCCGACCGCGGACCTTGACGCTCCCTGGGAAATAGCGGGACTGAATCCCAGTCGTAGTGAAACACCAGGTGAATAGATTAAAGGCCGTGATGACGTTGACGAGGATGAAGACCCCCTTTTCTCCGAAACAACGATGATGTTGTCTTCCGTCTTCGAAGCCCTGAGACCGCTTGGTGCCGGGACTGCAGGTAGACCGTCGATTTTCGGCCGAGAAGGGGTGGTAAGGGCTGTGGTAGATAGTGCGTCGGGGAATATGGGTGGGTTTGGTCCGCGGGCCCTACGAGCGCGAAACGATAGAGGGGCCTGAGTAAATGGTGTCGATGAGGCTTGGCTACCGGAGTTGGAATTGCTCTCCGAGTCGCTGCTACTTGACGAAGAGCTTGAACGCCTTATCGAGGAGGTGGCCGGCGATGCCGCGGGCATACGGTTTGCTGGTTGGGAACCAGAGGGTGTTGAGCGAGACGTTGAAGTCCGGCGGGGAATGGCAGGCAAGGGGATACCCGCTGCATTCGCGAATAGATGGTGGTGATGAGACATCCTGATGGGTTGTGCAGAAATCGTAGCGATCATTAAGAACTGAATAAATGTATCTGTAGAATGGTTGGGTTTGATAAGACACCGCTGTAAACCGTTGAGAAGGAAGACTTACGAAATGGCCGTGGACGTTAGAAATGTGCAGCGAGGGGAAAACCCGGTCCACTAATTGCTTGTCTTTCCGTTAAGTAGTAGCTTTGAAAGTGAATCAAAGCGCCTTATTGATCGACGCGGCCTTGGGCTAGGTGCTGTAGAGGTTGCAGATTGGGAACGTGAACCACCCGAACAAGGCAAAAACCAGTAATAACTGCGCAGGAGCCCTTATAAAGGGTTATATGGGTCCAAGGGTGAGTAGTCTTGGATAAAATTGATGGTGGGATGAACGGATAGGATGTCCTTGGGCGGGAGAGCTCTGGGCGACTCTCCTATCAATGGCCAAGACTTGCGACGAGCAGCTTAGTCGTCTAGGAAGGTCAAGAGGTGATTCGAAAGCCTCGAATAAAGATATATTATACAGCCTGAATAAAATAAAGCGGTCAGCGTTCGTGTTCGGACGATGTTGAGGAAGGCATGAAAGCTGTGGTTGACGACGACCGCTGGCGGTTCAAAAGATAGAAATGTTTCAAATGGGACGTACGGGTGAGGGCAGAAGAACCTAACCGGCGAGACGATCCTTGAGGAGCAGTCTTTTTAAAAGGCCGGCGAAAACGTTAAATGCTCAGATAGCATGGGCGAAGGTAGGGGCTGACCAAAGGGGTCCAGCGAGACAGCTCAGAATATTTATCGAGCCTGGGCGTCCAAGATTTATTGCCGAACTGTTTCTGGCCGTTCGGTATTGTTAGCCATCATTTCCCACGTGTGACATCAAATCGGGTTAGGCACCGAACAGATTTAATCTCGAGGCACCGCCAAGCCTGTCTTGGCCTTGGAAAATTAACATCGAATTCGCTCTTCAACTCCGTATTCCTTGAAAGGACCATTGTCTTGAAGGGAGATCGGCACTATGGCGGGTATTCGCTGGTGTTTTTACTGTCACTATCCGAGTATACAATCGAATCACGTCTTTTTTCTCAGATAAGACCATTTTCTTGGGCCTTCCGGCGTTCTTTTGGCATCATCAATGACAGGTATTGACCCCGGGCTCCAAAATTTGAAGTCATCGATGATGCTCGCGTAGTTCAAATTGTATAAAGTGTTGTTTAGAACTCGTCAGAGATGTACAACCATCAGAGTCTACCACCGTTCAAAATCCATAGACCGTCACGAGCCCAAGGTTCGTTTCTAATCTCTGTTTATATTTACGTGTTGTTGGGGATAATGTCAAGCTGTGGCGGCGGTCGTTGTGGTGCTGTGATCAGATGGCGTGAAGGGGCGGCAACAATCATCTCACAGCAGTTCCTTCGCCTCGTCACTCTCGTGGCTTGGAAAGAACTTCGTGACGCGCTCACGACTATCAGTAAATTATCAGATTATAGATACTTTCCGCCTCTGTACCCGTTCAGTAACAGTAACTAGCCCCCTAGTGCACTCTGCAAATACATCGCAAATTAAATAGCCGTCCAATCTGGATCCTTTACATTCTTACTTATCTACGTACCCCAAGGAAAGTTCTCGTTTACACATATCACTGATGGACCCCTTCACAATTTTGATTACATGCTAAAGCCCGTGCTTACATCTCGCTTGACCATACAACCACAGAAGTTTCCTGGATTTTCTTTCCATCTGACCCTCCCAGGAATCTGGTGCGGACGTTATGCTTCTCCCGCTGACAACAAATACGGCCACTCCGCCCCACAGTTTTGTCCTTCGTCCGCCGTGGCGTCACCGTTCATAGGCGCAGCACCCCGAGCAGGCAACAAGGACCCAGGTTTCAATCACGTCGGCGTTTAGTTGATTCCCTAACTGCTGGGTCACCCGACCATCCCAAACGTTACTGAACCTTGTGTTCAAAAAATAGAAAGACTTTCCCGAATACCTTCTTTCGGATTATGTCGGCCTATATCAGATTTGTTGAATTGTAACAACAGCTTGGTTATCATCGTACGACAAGACATGGGGAACATATTGCCGCATTCGCGAGTCCTGTGCGGCGCAGAGTCTAGAGTGAGTGAGGACCTCGGTTTCTCCATTCCTTGTATGCACACATGTCAGCGCCGCTCGCGACGGACTGCGGTGACAAACGATGCAGTAAATAGGCTGACTGGCTGTGTTTACTACTTAGCCCTCGGTGAGTAGTACCATACCGGCCCATTCAAGCTAAGGTCTACATATGCCAACATTTCTAAGCCAACCAGGACATTGGGACACTCGTTCTTGTGTCCCGCGATCGCAAGTTCCGTAGAAACTACAGGAAGTACCACGGTAGTCATGTCTGTTTACTTATCCCTTTATCCATTAATCAGCTATATTCTCCATTCCCCTCACAGTTCCGTATTACCGCGTCCCACTTATCACACTCGAATGACCTAGCGGTACAGCCGTCTCGAACGTACAAACGCGGGAGTGAGTACGCCGAGCAGGCCTCTACATAATATTTAGGCGCTCACTGATCGTTAGAAAAGCCTCCTAGTTCGGCTCTTTAGCCTTTCTACCTCCCTGTCATCATAAACACCCAAAGATTGGCTTTTCAAACATTCGATAAAATCAAAACCCAAATGTGGACGCAACCATACACCCAGCGCACACCTTCCCGATTCGTCCTGATGCGATACAGGATGCGCTCGGCCATCCCTCGCTCAAACAAATCTTGCAGCTTAATCCGGTCAAATAGAACCCAGCCTATGGAAGGCCTGCGCATCATAGTTTAGTCAGTCACTGGCAGGAAATATCAACCGTCAATGCATACCTAAGAAAACTGAATCATTATCATTCAGGGCCCATTGGGGCCATTGTCACAGCCGATTTGCATGTGCCTCCGACGCAGTAATTATAATTGAAAGAAGTTTGATACCCCGCACCATTTATGGAATTCTCAGCTCTTTATTAAGAAAAAAAAGACCTTTTGATGACGTCAGCTGCCTAGGGCCTTCCATTGACGTCGAGGACCGTTGTGGCGGGGAAATCATGGGGAAACTCAAAGGGACGCTGTAACGCGAAGGCCAGGCTAAGACAGGCCTGGTGTCCGACTAGATGACGGCGAGGTGGCAAACTTCATCATTAATCCAATGGTACATAGCGCCTCGAGGCGTTCTAAGGATCCGCGATGCGTCATATGGAATGGAATGAAGTAGTCACTGGGTGCTTGACTTGCGAAAGTGACATTCTTTACTGGAGTATCACATTAAACCCTGAATTATTAATGCCACTGGATTGCCATGTCCCGGTCGGACCAACGATCAACGAAGTGGTACCGGTGTGCCATGGTTTATGACCTCGTAAACGCAAGATAATCGAATGACACTGGACATCCCTTGATTCAAGACGTTCATCGGTCTTTGAGCTTCCAGGCCAGTCAGGTGAGGATGGATTTCGAAAGCTGCTGACAGTACTGATCCAGATTCCTGAGTCATACACGATGCCTTCCCCAAAGTTTTTGAATATTGAATATTGAACCACCGGTTAACACACCGCTGGGTCGTACGCGCGAATAGATGATAGTAGTCGCGAGGTTGTCCCAGATCGAACATTCTCTGGAAACCCTCTCGCAAACACCAATAATATGGCTGAATACTTTTTTTCGAAGTTTAACGGTTTCTCTGCAATCGATATAGCCTGATAGGATTAGCTGGTTAGGCTGCATTAGAAGCGGGATGATGTCAAAAGATAATTTTTTTTAAAACGGGCCCGGCTCCTTTGGTATCGTATAGCGCAGAATGCGTCTCCCCTGACCGCCAGATCTTCGACACGTTGACCTAAATTTTAAAAGCTGAACGAACGAAACTTCAGAACGTCAAGACATTAATCTTGTTTATGTTTTTGCGATCGATGTTGACCCTTTGATTACAGAGCAGCCAAAGTGTTGTCGTCGATCCAAAAATTGAGACTGATAAAGTCGTTTTACCACTGATAACAAATGATACGAGACGAGGGAAGGACCGGTCGATGGAGTCTGGAGGAAAGAAAGGGGGAAAAACTCCCTGTGTGTCTTTCACGTCCTCGGAGCGCCGAGTGACCTGGCATATATTGTCGGCAAACTCCGCTGCTCCCCAGTGTCGGCAGGCGGTTCTAAGGGGTCTCGAGAGTACCAACACATTCTCGTTCGTACTCTTGGTATGTACTACTTACCCTACTAGTATCTTGAAACTGTTATCAAAGTCCACCAGGCGCGCCTGCCAAGGCGGCTTGACCTGTTGTATGTACATACAGAAACTTGGACCACGCTAATGATGGAGTCTGAGATCAATCTTCTCGGACTCCATTTGGTCGCCATGTCACAATGGCCCAAACACTAGTACGCTTTTTTCCCCCTCTGACATATTGCTTTCACTAGAGTTCTGCTGCCGTTTAAAGCCGCCAGCAACGTTCACATTACATGGAAAGGAGCCTCATACTTACCTCAACGTCATATATCTTGCCCATTCTGCAAGTCCAGACGATCGCACCCAAGTTAGTTGACATTTAAACTTGAAATGTTCTGGTCGTTTGGGACATTGCAATTGTGTTCGGTGGGAATATAGCGGTTGGGCCACCGTTTTTGCTCCGGGGCATTTCCCACCCAATCTCTCTCATTCCCTCCTCGACGCCTGCGCTTGGCTTGGTCTCTGGAAGGTAAGGTACCAGTTATGGGGCTGGATTGCTCACTGATAAACGGCAAGCAGACTTTGGAAATAGGCACAGAGTAGCGGAATGTCCGTTCGGTTGATAACCTCAGATTCGTGGCTGAATCCGTCAGGCTGGGCTTCAACAGCTACCCGTCTGTGGTCTGGACTCTCGATATCCAACACACCTACACGATTCGACAGCAAGCGCTCGACTGGAGTATTGAGAAAACGCAGTGGCACACTCACAGGGACTCCCTCGAGACCCAGAGAGCAGATATGGATTGCGCAGACGGAGATACCGCCTGAAATCCTTCACCTCATCTTCCGATTCGTGCAGCAACTCAACGACCAATACCCAACTCATCGTCAACAGGGAGAGTCGATTACTTTCCAGCTTCGCCCCGAGATTTATCTCTCACATGTTTGCCACTCATGGCGCAATCTGGCCCTCTTATCCACTGACCTTTGGGTTTGCTTCCGGTTCAAAGGCTCAACGTCCACATCCTACTCGCACGAACGTTTGCAAGCCTATGTCAACCGCTCCGGAACACGATTCCTCGATCTATTCATCCACTTCAAATCCACCCATCTATCTGATTGGTTCGGCGACTCCCAGCGACCTCGGCCCGCGGATGCAAATCGCACAGGTGAAGATAGGGGCTCGGTTCGGAATCAGCAAAACTCCACTTACAGCCAGTACTCCCTGCTATGCGATATCGGTCCGCACCGTGTTCGTTGGCGAAAACTGGTTCTATCGTTCCACTACGACTTAGAACCACTCGATTACATCCAGAAATGGCTCTCAAAAACCGAAGCCCCGAATCTTCAATCGCTCGTTATCCTTCCCATGCACATGCAGCAGTTTTCACGGGGCTACCTGGACGGCCTCCTCGGTGTTGACCAATGGCCTGACTCACATCTGCCGTCGGATAGCTCACCAAAAAGGTCTTTCCATATCTCCATGAATGGGAATAGCGCCGGAGCCTGCGTCCCTATGCTGAAGCACGTTACCGATTTGCGCCTCGAAGTCACTTGGAGTCCACCAGCGTCATCCGGAGAATATCAAGTGAACTGGCTCTCGTGGAAAGCATTCGCCAAGGTCGTCACACTTCCCACCCTTCTCACCCTGTCCATTCAAGGCCAGCCTTTCGCCCTTCCGGGGTTCGCACCTGGCTACGAGTTCCCTGGAGATACTGTTCAAATGAAGAGAATCCAAATGCCCTACCTCAAGGAGCTCCGTTACTCCGCATACGGCTCCAGTGCATTCGAAGATTTGGTTCTGCCCAACCTCCATGCCCCAAATCTCGAGTCCCTGACTCTTGACCGGATGGACCCTCCCGACAACCCCACGTTTTGGACTCCAGAAAATCTCCGCCCCCTATCGTCTCTGAAGACATTGCGCCTCATCGACGTTATCGAGTATGACGGCTCGTTCACCGAGATTCTGGCCGAAAGCTTGACGCCGAACATCTCGCGGTTGGTGATACTTGGTCAGTCTAGGTCTGTAGAAAAGCTGCTGTTGAATGTGGCAAAGAAAGGCCTGTGGCCTAGGTTGGAAACGTTGGTGTTAGTTCCTGTGAACGGTCGATCGCCTGCGATCATCGGGACCCAATCAGTCAGCGCTCTTTTGAATGCTGGTCGGAAAGAGCTGCGGGTTGTTTTAGTGCCCCAGGTAAATATCGACTCTTGGAGGTCGCATCGCGGAGCTGTTTCTGCTCTGGAGGATATGGCTCATCATTCAGGTGTTTCCTTGATTCCAACCTCGGGGACTTGGGAGGAGCTTCTCTAGCATTGATTTATGTTTACTATGATACCCGCTTTGGACGCGAATAATACCATCGATGTAAGGCTGGATACCGAATGAATGGTTTCAACTCGCCACGTCTGCGTGTGGACCTTTGTTCTTCTTTCAAGCATATGTGACGTAGTGAGTGGCCTTCAATTTGCATACTACACATTACAAAATCCCATTCACCACTCAACTTTCCGTCGCAGAGGTTCTTGGTCAAGTCACAGGCCATTCTAGCCTGGAGTTCAAAGGATTCACACGTAGTTCTCGAGTCCTCTCAAGAACTAGACTTGAAAAGCTGCGGACACAGGACAAGGGAATGGTATATCTACTACAACAACAGGGCGGCCGATCACCACATAACTAGGGAATACTGAGGGTTCGGGACCTGCAAATAGCGAGGACTGGAGACTATTCATGAGTCGTCTTTCAAAGCCGCGTACTGTTCTGAAGCTCACCCTGAAACTTAGTAAGGAACAGTATCGTGTCGATGTCTTTAGACGGAGGCGTTGGCCGGGATGCAGCCAAGAGCGACGACACCATCTGGGAGTCGCTGTTAGCTGACATGACAAAATAGAAGTATGCGACAACACCTACTGAAGTTGTTGTTGTTGCAGCAAACCTGCTGGTTGGAGCAGGAGGGTGAGGCACCGATGCCAAAAACGTTGACACCCGTGCAGGCAACGCCGATTTGGCCAGTGAGCTGGGTAGCATCAATGTTGAGTGTCTCGAGTTTGCCCTTCACGGGGGCGCTCAGGCTGTTGGCGCTCTCGAGGGCATCGCAGCACAACACGTGGCCGCCATTGCACTGCTCAAACTCGAGCTCCTCAACTCCCTTAGGAGCGGCCGAGGCAACGGCGAAGAAACAGAGGGCGACGAGAGCGGAGGTGAGGCGGGCAATCATTGTGAGGTTGCCGGGTGACGAAAGAAAAAGGGAGGCTGCTGCGAGGCTGCGAGTGTGGATTGTGAACTAGGTTCTGGAGTATGAGAGATGAAGCTGGGTGGGTCTTGTAGGGCTTCTGGTCCCCTAGGACGGGACGTTCCGATTTCGTGCGACGAACTCAGTGGCGAAGATAGGCGCCGGGGTCTGATGCGTTGCTTGTGATATTTATTTCTTTCATTTCGGCTCAGCATACACTAAAGGTGGAGTTGGAGGGCCATGAGCGCATGGTGATATAAGTAAGTATCTCAAATTGTCGCCACTGAACACTCAATCGGAGTACGACGCGTCATTAATAAATGGCATGGGAGAAATTGGGGAGAAACTTGTTTAAGCTGTTCGGAATCTGCACCATTCCGACTTTTTTAATGGTAAGCACATAGAAAGTCGCTCACGATCAACCTCGCCCCCGGTTCGCTTCTAATCGGAGCCAGATGCATTATGCTTCCCCAATTTGCCGCCTGAGCTGGAGTCGGGACAACTTAGGATGCATGCTGTACGTGCGACGCTGTCGACACATTTATCGCGTGCCATATCGATGTTTCAAATCCAATATCGGGCAAGTACGTCTCAGTGTCTAATTTAAAACAGCTGCTTCAAACTATGCTGAGCACTTTACATGACAGCGAATATGACAGTTTGTAGAGACTAGTCCCTTGACAACTATGACACCCGTCGATTAAACTATTGGTCCGTATGATGGATAAATACATGCAAGCTTTAGGCGCGACGCCCGGGATTGAAATGCGTTGTCGCTCAAGACTTTCGTTAATGTGAGCTCCCATTTTGAAATTCGGTGCGGCGTAGAAAGCCTGCCATCTGTACGTTCTTTATACCTGACATGAGGATTGGAGGCATCGAGAGTTATGAAAAGAGTTGGCTTGGCACGCGGATGTTCGGTCGGGAGCGCACATCCATGCCTGCACGACATACCTTTGGAAAGTGTAAATGAGTTAAATATTCGAGTTAGGCTAGGGATATTCAGCTTGGACGCAGTGTCTAGCGAAACGAAGTTGAGAGGTATTGGCACGTGGTAGGTGGGCTCGCTGAACTGGTTATTCGGCTAGCCAATTTTGAGGTAAGGCCAAGAGTTAATTTTATGCGTACAATCAGCCTTCGGGAAAGGCTTTCAAGTCCGATGATCAGAGATGGGGAGGAATAAACCCTTTCAAAAATAGAACTTAGACTGTTACGAGCCTACCGTGACAGCTCGTTGCACGTCCAAAAATGTTTGAACCGCACTCAAGAAGATTCTTGGGACAGAAGTTCATTATACATTGTACAGTCTCAAAGAGTGTTCACAACGAAGACCGGTACAGTACAACTAGTATTATTCAAGTGTTCGAGAGAGAAATGGTAACAGAGAATGGTCCAGGGGAAGCTGGTGGGTAATGATAAGAACAATTGCTTTAGTACCAGCGCAGAGAGTGCTTACCCTGAGGTCTATGAAAAACGCTTAAGCAGAGATGTTGATGGGAGTGCATCCAAGAGCGACAACGCCATCTAGTAGAAGAAAGTAAGCAAACTGTTAAGAACGATGCCAATAAAGAGAACTTACTGAAGCTGTTGTTGTTGCAGCAGACTTGTTGGTTGGAGCTATATCGGAGAAGGGGCAACGTCAGTGGGTGAGTATAACCTAGAGCGTGGTCCACATACCAGGAGGGAGAAGCACCAAGGCCGATGACGTTGACGCCAGTGCAGGTAACACCGACCTGGCCAGTCAGTTGAGCGACCTTAACACCAAGGACACCGAGCAAGCCAGCGATGGGAGCAGACAGGTTGTCGGCCTGTTGGACGCTGTTGCAGCATTGCACCTGGCCACCGTTGCATTGAGAGAACTCGGTAGAGCTGGGGCCACCTGGAGCAGCAACGAC
>ML210515.1:0-19133 GCA_004369085.1 Coprinopsis marcescibilis | reverse complement strand
AAAAATGGCCAAAAACGGTAAAAATCACGACGGACAACAACGCCCAAATTTGGCCCTTTTGGATCAAACATTAGCCGGCATATGGGGGGGTCCTCCATGGCTGGCCTACGCCGGCAACTACCGTGATGTTGTAATGATGTTGATGATCAGGCTTCCGACTGAAGCGGACACTCCATCCTTCAACTAAATCAACTTCTTCAACCGGCGACTAGTATCATATATAGCATGTGCGCCCACCTGCCCTACCGCCATCTTGCCGTCTTTGGCCCTAGCGCCAGTGTTTATGCTCGATCTGTATAGCTAGTAAATGTTCGATGAATTGGACGATTACTTGACAGGCAGTGGCTTCGTTAGGGCTTCTCGAAAACCCTCTTTGGCATTGCCGTGCAAGGACTCGGAAAGCCGTGAATCGAGCACAGGGTCCTGACGAACTTTATTGTGATACCTTCGAGCCCAACCATTACGTTTCCATCGTCGCCTATGTTCCCAGAGCGGTAAGGGCGCTTTCTTCCCTTCTCTTCATCACGACCTCATAAATTGCATAGTAATGTCAACAAGAATCGATTATTCGCTGGTGTATCCAGTCCCAGGGCTAGGAAAGCCCATTAACTACATCCCTGATGGGCGACATAGCGATCCTTTGTGGGTCGGAGACTCCTTCCCAAACCCTCTTTCCAACGATTCAAAATACAAGTGAGCTAGGCTTTACCTCGCTGTCAATCCCATACTGACGAGAGGAAAAGGAGTATGCCATTGACCACGCTCCGTGAGTTTAACATGATGCGATTCATGAACACCATCACCGACAAGGAGAATTGGCATGTCAAGGTGCGGCAGCTCAGAGGATGCTTTTGTTGAAAGTATAAAACTCAAATCTCCCGCAGATAATGGATGATCTCATCGCTGAGAAGTGGAAGGACGAGGCGATCGCAGAGGCAAGGCGAATCTGGCTCGAGTCAGACCCATGGGACACTGTATTCTCGCTGGACGATTACGACTATGACGACGACGAGCCAGATCCGTCCGAAGGATACCCTGACGAGTCAGAGCCGTTTCCTTTTTCGCGATCCGACGAGGTGGACGCGTCGCTTTATCACGAACTCAGAGAGTTCCAATTCTCCTTGGCACGAAGGGATGGATCGGGAATGACAGAGCTTATGGCGGCGTACTGTATAGACGAATTACGATACAAGGCCCGACACCTCCAGGAGTCCCCACATGGTGCTATCATCGTATACACTGGCAACGTGGTGAAGTCGGATGTGGCGATACCTTCCTTGATCAAGACAGCGTTACAAGCAGCAGCAGCTCCTCTGGAAGATGTACCAGATAGGTTCAAGGATTGGCATCCAGGCTCAAACGGAAAGGTTCTGGATCTCGTTCACCCCAGCCTGTTCCCATTGATGTATGGCAAGACCAAGGTCCTTCAACCAGGTGCCAAGGTTACAACCCTAGAGGACTGCGTAAAGCGATGTGGAGAAGGTCAAATTGCAGTATCTGCTACCGACGTTCCTACGGTCTACATCCCACATCCAATCCATCACGGTCGGGAGTCCTTCAAGCCATACAGCGACAGATATCAGTGGTTGCCATGTGAAGTCGATATCACAGGGGATAAAGCAAGGTGGGCGATCCCCTATAAATTGTGGTCTCTGCACTCACAAGGTTTCATTCACTCTGCTAGGATAACTTCGTACATCAACAACCTGCACCCTCACAGGCATAAGGAGTTGTACGCGGTCATCGAGGATGTTATCACCGCTGCCATTCCTCTCTGGGAGCTCACCCTCGCACCGCTGGAAAATGGAGAACTCAAGTTCTTCCAGCGTGTTCATTACAAATGCGTTCTATATGATCCAGATCCACGAGCCTTACCTCCAAACGAAGGGCCTCAAGACTGTTATTTGTGGTACGAATGGCGTCCTCAAGCTGGCCGATTCTACTCGCCGGAACCAGAAGGCCCCTTTGACCCTGCCAACTTGGTTCAGCCAAAGTTTGATCTAACGGACCGCTTTTCGGAGCTGGGTAGACCACTCCAAATTATCGTAAAATTGGCCAACATAGAGCTTACACCCGAGAACCCCAATTATGAGGGAGGAACGTGGCATCTGGAAGGTAAACTGGTAAGTCACGACCTATGATCTACCTGGAGATTATCTTCTGACTTGCGTCATCGTGACAGAATGAACATATTGTCGCGACAGCGATTTACTATTACTCGTCATCCAACATCACACAATCGGCGCTTGCGTTCCGTCAAGTCTCCGATGCAAGTACAAACATGGACTGGCAGACGTTGAGGTACCAGAAGGACGAGCATGGATGGCTGAACCTTGTGTATGGGTGTGAAAACTTTGAAGGCGCGGTCCAGGATATTGGGAGCGTGGATACGCGCGAGGGCCGTCTGATTACATTCCCGAATGTCCTGCAGCACCAGGTTCAGCCATTCGAGCTTGAAGACAAAACCAAACCTGGCCATCGCAAGATACTCGCACTGTTCCTCGTGGACCCGCATGTACGCACCATCAGCACGGCGAGCGTCCCTTGTCAGCAGTTTGATTGGTGGAGAGAGGAGGTTGAAACTCCCCAGAACGATGGTTCGGAATGGATGCTCCCCGACCTCCCTTTGGAACTGCGGGACCAGATTTTCGAAAAGGTGGAAGATTTCCCAATCACACTTGGAGAGGCGAAAGCCACCCGAGAGCAGTTGATGGCAGAGAGGAAGGATTATGTACGGAAGAGCGATATGAGGTATACAAGCCGAGAGAGATTCAGTCTCTGCGAGCATTGATGTCATTGTGTAATATATACGGCTTTAGTGCATCATATCTGAATTGATTTTGCGCCCTTCAAGTTGCCTGCCCAGGTACTTACTTTGGCCGGAAGGGAAGACTAAACTGTAGTTTAGCGCAATCGTCTTATTCGAAACATGCAATTTTTTTAACTCATCCGATAAATATGGTGAGGAGTACCGGATAGCCAGCCCCTCAATTAAGTCTATGTCTGATACTGCACCAACTGCACCACGAATATAACGTCGAACATGCACGAAAATGACCCCGCGGGGTCGGCGCGTCAGTCACGTAACGGCTCTGCCTCCTACCATCACATACATACCCCAAAGCAAAACAACTACGATGAGTGCATGCTTACGATTTACAAGACGGGTATGACACGGAACGAACTCCCTTACGGTGGAAGCTTCTAATCCTCATTGCTCGTTAGGTGTGGAGGTCATTCATAGCAAACAAGGGTGAGGTTTCGTCTCTGCCGATGCGGTCCTGGTTTTGCTGACCATCTCCTCTCACCACAAATATATAGGTCACGATGCACAATGCTTCCCCAATGTATGTGCATAGCCCAGCCTAGCGCCAATCTTGACGTTGACGTTGACTCTGGAGTTTTGAATATGTCGCTTTCCTCGTTCCTTCCACTGCTGTTCTGCAAATTCTACTGCCTTGATTGGCGTGAACGCGACAGTTGGTGGTGGAGAGGGCTGTACCCGGGACCGTAGAGGTGTCGCTGAAGGTTGAGCAGTACAACAGTGTGCATTTTTTCTTCGCTGTGCGGCTATTATCGTTCGATTCTAATCGGAATGTTATATTTGACTTTTAGCTAATCGAGTTGGGGTACGCATCTGTCTTGTTACGCCTTTTCTCAACTTGACTGAAGAATTTTTCGTACTTATGACAGACAGGTGAGCAGGAGTCTATGTGCTTTGGAGCACGGCGGAGGCTGACATGATATATTTCAGTTCACGGCGGCTTGATCCTTTCGCTCACGGATACCCTCGGTTCTCTCGCCGTTGCGAGTAAGGGTCACTTCATGACGGGGGTCTCGACGGACATCGGGACCTCCTTTGTACGACCTGCGGGGCGAGTAGGAGATGTTCTCCATGCGAAGGCTGTTTTGACGGGGATCGGTGCGTTTCCGCAAATCATCATGTCAGGGTCATGTCAGGGACCTAATCCCATTTCTTTTGGATAAAGGCAAACAGCTGGCATACACACGCGTGGATTTTACTAATCCTGCAGGGGAACTGGTTGCGTATGGATGTGAGTGGTTCTTCACTGGTTTGGATTCTCGTCGATATTAAGCTCTGTCTTGATTTTAGATCACACCAAGTACGTTGGCAAGTCCTCTAGCCATCATGTACGTGCACCATATAAATGCAGTCTCTGGGAGAGTACTCATTGAATTGCCAAATAGGACAATGTCAAATTCTCGGAGGACGGAGAAACCGTTGTTGAGGGCCAAGACATCGATTAGAGGAACTTGGTTGAATCAATGCGTGCATCTACATAGTGCTTACTTTGAAATGTATCTCTATTTAATGATGTACTCCCCAAATTATTAAGAAGCGAGCGTGTGTCGGGAATACGGGTCCAGCAGCCTGGACAGGGGCAGGTATGACGGTGGTTGCCAAGACCGGTCTAGCGAACTCACATTGCCGAGATAAACGCGCCTCACGATTTGCCCGTATCCTTCGTTCTACCACCCACAACGTGTATCGTGTACCACAGCCAGCATTAATACGCTGAGACCCGCCATAATTCGTCGTTCTGGGCGTTCTGGACATTAATTGGCGCTGATTCGCAGGCTGTTGACCGGAGTAGAGCCTGGACGTGAAATTGAATTGGGATTCCGTGTTCACCCAGACTAGCAAGAAGGTTAGTGGAACATAAGTCTTACCCCCTTTGTTCACTGATTCTGGAGGTCTTGAATGATAGCTGGCGTAGCCCTCTTGAAGCCGTCGGAAAGGATATAACCAGAACATACCCAACACTTTCGATCACATACTTCTGACTGTTGGTTCTCAATGGACCTCAACGGACCTATACCCATCCCACTTGCCATGCCCAGCTCGAGTGGCCACGAATCCGAAGACCAGGTGTCGTTTCCCGATGCAAAGTACGACAAGTACTCGACGATAAAGTCGACCTCCTCGGCTGCTTCTTCGCGGTCAAGACCCTCATCCTTGAATCCCCAGTGGTATGACAACCATTTCGCCGGCAAAGAGGGAAGGGACGTTAGTGTTAGTCCAGTGACATCCATCGGAGGGGGCGCAAGCGACTTGGTGAGCAGCAACTCTCTATCATACTTCTACTACTAGTACAGTAGTAAGTACATGATTTACGCGAGGCTTATGCGACGATGTTGTCTGGACACAGAACTCGGGATACCGCAACAGACAGCAAGTGCCTTCTACGATAGCACCACACACACCAGCACTGAACATCGTCGCGCCAACTCCGCGCCGACACCTAATCGAAACGTCCGAGAGCTCGCACTGGCTCAACCTGGGGCTTGGAGGCGGACTGGAGCACGCGGGTGGTGTGTCCCCATTCACAGGGGCGGGAGAACCCCCCAGCCCGATCTCACCCACCGGCAGCCTCTACTCGGCGATGCCCGACTCACGTACGGCCTCGCCCGTGGGGTATTCGCACTCTGGTGCGAGCGCGCCAATGAGGCAGCGCACCAGCTCGTCGCGCTCGAAGCGGAACCCGTCCGTTGCTTCGACCGGTGCGATTGGCCAGGGGCCGGCGCCCGGCTTTGGCGCCTTGTATCAGGCGGAGCAGCAGCGGTCGACGTTGAGGAAGAGGCAGTTGTCGAGTGCGAGTATTGGGAGTAACTTTACGGTTGCGACGGCGCCGACGAGTACGAGTGGGTTGCATCGGGCGAGGGCGCAGCACGCTGGCGGGGATGAACAGCAGGCAGGGGGGAAGAGGTTGATTCGGTGGATGCATAAGAATGGGATGAAGAACTGGGTTGTGCCGCTTTCGATTGGGTTTGCGACGTTGGTGAAGCTGTGTTTGGGGATGGGGAGCTATAGTGGTGGGTTTATTTCCCTGTGCGTGTAGATTGGGATGCACTAATGCTTGCGATAGGTGAATCGACACCACCGATGTTTGGAGACTATGAGGCGCAGAGACATTGGTTGGAGATTACGACGCATTTGCCGTTTAGGGAGTGGTATACGTATGATTTGCAGTATTGGGGGTTGGATTACCCGCCCCTGACTGCGTATGTTAGTTGGGTCTGTGGTTTAATGTGCGTCCCTCGTGTGTTCAACTCTCTGGGCTATCTTCTCATCGGTTCTTTAGTGCCCATTCCCTCAATCCAGCCTGGGTCGCGTTGGATGCCTCTAGAGGAATAGAAACGCCTGGGAGCAAACTCTTCATGCGGCTGAGTGTCGTTGTTCTGGATCTGTTGGTTTACGTCCCTGCTCTGGTGTTGTTCGTCAAGACTTGGCTAGGAACAAGGAGCCATAGAACACAGGTAACATCTTATGAGGTGGATATCACACACGCAACTAACCATACGTTTAGGAACACGCGCTCCTTGTCCTCCTACTTCAGCCTGGACTGCTACTCGTAGATCATGGTCATTTCCAATACAACTCTGTCATGTTAGGTGGGATTTATTTCGTTATCTTATTTGACGTTGAACTGAAGGTGGGATTGCAGGGTTCACTTTGGTCGCTCTCAGCTTGTTTACGCGTGGAAGGGATTTGGGAGCCGCGATTGCATTTGTGATGAGTCTCGGGTTCAAGCAGATGGCGCTGTACTACGCACCCGCTGTTGGATCTTACTTGTTGGCAAAGTGCCTGTGGCTAGGATGGGCAAGAGGGTAAGGATTTCACGATGTCCCCTGGCACCGTGTTTGCTCATGTCGCACAGAGCTCGTTTGTTCATCCGACTGGGTGCGACCACCGTGTTGGCTTTCACCCTGCTCTTCGCGCCATTCTTCCTTCCGCCATTTGCACCAAGCTTCGCCCACGTCCTGCACCCGATCACAAGGATCTTTCCATTCGGAAGGGGCCTTTTTGAAGACAAGGTTGCGAATTTCTGGTGCGCGAGCAATGTAGTGGTCAAATGGACACGGCTTACCATTGCCGCTGCTGGTGGAGATGAGGAGAAGGCCAGAGGGTGGCTCGTCAAGCTGAGCACGCTGTTGACTGCTGTTGGGTTTACACCTAGTGTGATTGGGTTGTTGAGAGCTGGATGGGTTACAATGCCCTCTGGTTCCAACTCTCAAAAGCAGGAAGAGCAAAGAGACGGGGAGGAGGAGAAGACGCTCCCTGGGTTCATTGCATTGTTGCCTTATGCTCTTTTGACGTCGTCAATGTCTTTCTTCTTGTTCTCGTTCCAGGTACATGAAAAGACGATTCTGGTGCCGCTGTTGCCGTTGACCCTGTTGATGGCTGCTGCTCAACCTGGGTCGAGCTTGCACTGTTGGGGTGCTTTGGGGAACAACATTGCTATTTTCAGGTGAGGTTCCTCTTATCTTTTGGAGCTGCAAGCGTACTGATACTGGGCTAGCATGTGGCCATTGTTGAAGAGAGATGGGCAGGGGATCGCGTGTCTTGCGACATTGCTACTGTGGAACATGGTTGTTGGGTATAACCCTCTGAAAAGGACTGGTGAAAAGAAAGTGGTGGTCAAGGAGAACGTGACAAAGACCAGTTCCCTGTGGTCTTTGCCCTTTGTCCAATTAGTCTCCTTGGTGGGTGTTGGAAAGTTATGCCTGGCTTGTCAATACTGATAATTCTTCTAGGCTGTATATCCAGCGGCCATCGCACTTGTGTTACTCGAGATGGTGGTAACCCCACCTCGACGCTATCCCGATATTATCCCGGTGTTGAATGTGTTGATCAGCACGCCTGTGTTTGTGCTGATATGGCTATGGAGCATCAAGTGCGGCATCGAGGTTGGATGGGCTCTTGGAGGGTGGAGCAGTGGCAGTCATCACAAGCTGCCGGAAAAATTGCCTGTGGAGGGGTCGAATAGTAAAGGGCATGAGGATGGGCATGGGCCATCCTTGGACTGATTAATTTATCCCGTTCATCTGTATTTGGTTTATTACAAGTAATTTATGGGATTCGCTTTCGGCTCAAGCGGCACTTCCTGGGGGCGGGGCTTGGCGGGCGCGACATGAGGCGGCGCGTCGGCATACCGGGATGACGCGATCGGCGGTGCGGGGAGGCACGTGTTCGTCGGTTGTGGGGGGTTGGGCAAGTTCCTCCGATCGAATTTTGTAACCCTGAAATGTTCCAAGCCAACTAGTCTCTGCCCTCCTAATCATCTACTTAACCCGACAGCCACCAACTTTATCGCTAATCTGCGATGCTGGCATCCACCATCACCCACCTGCGCGCCCCCAACACCGTCGCCCGCCTCTCGTCGTCGTCGTCGTCGCGGTGCATCGTCGTGCTGCGCTCCTATGCGACAACGACAGAGTCGGAGGCCAATGCTGCCAGGCACGATTTGCCACCCCCTACCTCGCCACCGTCGACATCCTTCGCCCACACTCATTCACAGTCGTCGCCCTCGACATCCTCGACCATATCGTCCTCCACCGCAGTTCCCGGACCTTCATCATCCAAGCAAGCCCGGATCCGCCTCTACCCGCGTCCCCGCCCTGCAGCCTCGCACAAGCACGGGCCCAGCGCACACCCAAAGCTTCCGCCGACTTTTGGCCAGAATCAGCTCCTACCCGTGTCGAACAGCACGAGAGCCTTGTTGGAGAGCGTAGTGGGGCAGTTTGACGCACCGATCCGGTATGCATTCGCGTATGGCTCGGGAGTGTTCGAGCAGGATGGGTACCAGCCTGTCAATAACAGCAGCATCAGCGGTGGGCAGGTGCTGTCGCCGTCTCAACCTCAACCGGAGAAACCAATGCTGGACTTTATATTCGCCGTAACGCATCCAGCCCACTTCCATAGCATCAACATGCATCAGTTCCCTGGTCATTACCCATTGCATGCGAGGATGCTCGGTTCGAGCTATGTGTCGAAGATCCAGGATGTTAGTCCTGGTATTTGGTTCAACGCCTATGTCCCTATGAACGGCGTGGTGAGTAAAACGTCTGTCCAGATATTCATTTTTTTCTCCTCCCATCGCAATCGTTGTTAACATTACTAACATTGTTGTACTCTAGACGATTAAATATGGCATCACCACAGTCGATAATCTCTGCTCGGACCTGCTCAATTGGCGCACACTATACCTCGCAGGAAGGATGCACAAGCCACTTCGAATCATCAAGGACGACGCCCGTGTCCGCTTGACGCAACAAGTGAACCTCACCTCCGCCCTCCGTGTTGCCCTCCTCTGCTTGCCCTCGACCTTCACCGAGCAACAGCTCTTTGAGCAGATCGCCAGCCTCAGCTACATGGGTGACCCACGGATGATCCTCCCAGCCGAGAACCGGGGCAAAGTCGGCAACATCGTCCGCAACCAAGGCGCCCAATTCCGGGAGCTCTACTGGAAACTCGGCGCCGGGCTCCCCGGGCTGAACTGGAAGTGGAGCGGCCAGCCCCTCCATGGCTCCAACGCCGCAAGCGCGTTTGCGCACCACGACGCCGTTGCCCAGGCTTGGGACGGCTCGACTGTGGTGAAGCAGGATGTGTCACCGAGGGCGCGTGCTGCGCATTTGCGGAAGCTGCCCGCGGGCTTGTTGCAGAGAGTCAAGGAGAACTATGCGAGAAAGTGGGGTGTGGATGTGAAGGAGCTGTTGGCCCAGGATGAGACCGCGTTTTGGGTCAAGTTGGCTGGCGATGAGGGATTGGAGGCTGTTTTGAGAGAAGGTGAGTTTCTTTGGGATATATGCTTTCAGTTTCTGGGTGTATGCGGTTCTGTTCGATATATGCGCTGTTGTGCTCGTTCTATGGCTGTTTTTTGCCATTTACACGTGTAGACCGGCCGGCCATGCGGATGTACTCGTGTCCCCCATTGTACCCTTGCATCCTTCAAACTTTGTACTGATCACCCTGATCTTAGAATTGGTTGGCATCGTCCGCGTCCCTGCAACAGTCCAGTCAATCAAGGGCCTCGTCACCGCAGGCATCGGCAAAAGCATCCGCTACAGCACCGCCAAGATTGGCAAATGGTGGGCCGGCAAGGGCACTTCGAGCTGAGAACGCTATCATCTTTACCGGTTAACCTCGCTCGCCCTGAACCCCCGCAAGCCGCTGCTGCTTGCATCTACCGAATTTTGTATAAATCAACCTTACATAGACATTACACACATAGTACATTCATTCATAAATAAGGTATTTATCGACATACTACGCATAGTCCGTATACATACGCTCGTTGCTTAATAGGAACCGTCACTCATCCTGTTGCAGTTGAGGGCCAGGAGTTAATGGGCCGCTACCTAGCGCGGGTAAGTTCTTTGGCGCTGTCCACCTTGCAGATTCGCACTTTTGGCCTCCCCTCCCCGGGATAGAAGTTTCCTGTTTCTGCAGTTTGAATCAGAAGGTTAGCTTGTGATCTCAGGAAGTAACGAGCCGAAACTAACCAACAGTCAACTGGCAATGGATTTCAATGGCTTCGGGCAGCAGACCTTGAAAATCCAACCGAAGAGGCATAGATTTCAGCCCAAGTTGTGAGGATTCTGTCAGTGCAAAACCTGGATTTTATTTCCCGGGGGTTCTTGTGCGCGAGTCGACGGTCGATAAGTTGGTTGGTTGGTTGGGTGGGTGATAACAACCAACCAACCAACCAACCGTCTTATCTCGTCGACCCACAACCCCACGATCGGATAAATACAACCGATGATAGATCTTGCCTGAGCCTCCTTGAATATACGCCGGTCATATACCGTGCTAGTTACAAAAGAATCCCAAAAGTGAGTAGATACAACCGTGACAGACCCAAGTCAATGCTCGCAGAGACAGAACCTTTCCAGGCTTCGATACTTCACATCGCTCTTGCGCACATAATCCTTCCTCTCTGCCATCAA
Organism: Coprinopsis marcescibilis; assembly: GCA_004369085.1. Classification (NCBI taxonomy): domain Eukaryota; kingdom Fungi; phylum Basidiomycota; class Agaricomycetes; order Agaricales; family Psathyrellaceae; genus Coprinopsis; species Coprinopsis marcescibilis. The sequence continues at coordinate 8,384 of ML210515.1, read as the reverse complement.
CCCCTCCCGAGTGCCTTTCGCGTCTTCAAGTCTGATCGGGAAATCCTCCACCTTTTCGAAAATCTGGTCCCGCAGTTCCAAAGGGAGGTCGGGAAGCATCCATCCCGAACCAGCATCGTTCTGGGGCGTCTCGACCTCCTCTCTCCACCAGTCGAATTGCTGACAAGGGACGCTCGCCGTGCTGATGGTGCGTACATGCGGGTCCACGAGGAACAGTGCGAGTATCTTGCGATGGCCAGGTTTGGTTTTGTCTTCAAGTTCGAACGGCTGGACCTGGTGCTGCAGGATATTCGGGAATGTAATCAGACGGCCCTCGCGCGTATCCACGCTCCCAATATCCTGGACTGCGCCTTCAAAGTTTTCACAGCCATACACCAGGTTCAGCCATCCATGCTCGTTTTGCTGGTAATTCAACGTTTGCCAGCTCATGTTTGCATCGGAGACTTGACGAAACGCGAGCGAAGATTGTGTGATGTTGGATGACGAATAATAGTAAATGGCTGTCGCGACAATATGTTCATTCTGCCACGACGACGCAAATCAGAAGATAATCTCCAGGTAGATTAAAGGTCGTGAACTTACGAGTTTACCCTCCAGGTGCCATGTTCCTCCCTCATATTTAGGGTTCTCGGGTGTCAACTCGATGTTGGCCAATTTGACGATAACCTGGAGCGGCCTACCCAGCTCAGCGAAGCGGTCCTTTAGATCAAACTTTGACTGGACCAAGTTGGCAGGGTTGAAAGGGCCTTCTGGTTCTGGCGAGTAGAATCGGCCAGCCTGGTCGTACCAAGTATCCCTCAGAAGCCAATCTCGAGGACTTTCGCTGGAAGGAAAGGTTCGTGGATCCGGATCATATAAAACGTTTGTGTATTGAACGCGCTGGAAGAACTTGAGCTCTCCATTTGCCAGCGGTGCGAGGGTGAGCTCCCAGAGAGGAATGGCGGCGGTGATAACATCCTCGATGACGGCGTACAGCTCCTTATGCCTCTGGGGGTGCAGGTTGTTGATATAAGAAGTTATCCTAGAAGAGTGGGAAAAAATGTTGTGAGATGTGTGGAGATTACAATGCATAGGGGATCGCCCAACCTTGCTTTATCCCCTGTGACATCAACTTCACACGGCAACCACTGAAAGTCGTTGCTATATGGCATGAAGGACTCTTTAACCGTGGCGTAATGGCCGGGGTATTGGATGTAGACACAAGGAAGGTCCGCAGCGGATGATGCTTGGATCTGACCCTCTCCACATCGCTGTACGCAATCCGCCAGCGTTGTGGCATTGGCGCCTGGTTGAAGGACCTTGGTCTTGCCATGCACCAATGGGAACAGGCTGGGGTGAACGAGATCCAGAACCTTTCCGTTTGAGCCTGGATGCCAATCCTTCAACCCATCTGGGACATCCTCCAGACGAGCCGCTGCTGATTGCAACGCTGTCTTGATACAGAATGGTATCGCGACATCCGATTTCACCACGTTGCCGTTGTATACAATGATAGCACCATGTGGCGACTCGTGAAGGTGGCGGGCCTTGTATCGCAATTCGTCTATACAGTACGCCGCCATAAGCTCTGTCATTCCCGATCCATCCCTTCGTGCCAAGGAGAATTGGAACTCTCTGAGTTCGTGATATAGCGACACCTCCACGCTGTAGGATCGCGAGAAAGGAAACGGCTCTGACTCGTCGGGGTATCCCTCCGATGGATCTGGCTCGGGGTAATAGCTGTGATCTTCCAGCGAGAATACAGAATCCCAGGTGTCTGACTCGAGCCAGATTCGCCTTGCCTCTGCGATCGCCTCGTCCTTCCACTTTTCCGCGATGGAGTCATCCATTATCTGCGCAAGATCTGAGTTGCCTTCAAGGAAAGCACCCTCTGAACTGACGCACCTTGATCTGCCAGTTCTCCTTGTCGGTGATGGCGTTCATGAATCGCATCATGTTGAACTCACGGAGCGTGGTCAATGGCATGCTCCTTGTCCGCTCGTCAGTAAGGGCCCATTGATGGTAGCGATATGAAGCCTAAGAGCTCACTTGTATTTTGAATCGTTGGAAAGAGGGTTTGGGAAGGAGTTTCCGACCCACAAAGGATCGTCATGTTGATCATCAGGGATGTAGTCAATGGGCTTTCCTAACCCTGGGACTGGATGCACCAGCGAATAATCAATTTTGGTCGACATTCCTCAGCAATCTAGAGGGGCGGAGGTCGTGAGGAAGGGAAGATAACACGCTTACCGCTCTGGGGATATCGATGACGATGAAAACGTAATGTTTGAACTCGAAGATATCACAATACAGTTCAGTGACCTGTCTTCGAGCCATGGTTCTCCGAGTCGAGTTGCATCTGGTGTCCCGTGCTCAACAGCCCGAATCGTCTAGTCCCAAAGTCTCTCGTTTTAAGTCGTGAATGCTGGGACTGACGTTACATCATTCCCAGCCTTCACGATTGAGAACAAGAGACACAATTAGAGGAATGAGTGATGTACTGTCATGCACATGTCCGGTGACTGACTCATGGCTGGGATGGGTTGAAGATTATCGCCAGATACTAATCGTTCTTTGAGCCCCGCCTGCCTTTGCTTGTGTTGTTTCCCAAAGGCTCCGTGCACTGATAGTAGTAGTAGCTCCGAATGCCAGGGCGCAAGTTGCACAATTTGGACCGACAAAAAGACAAAGTGCTTCATCTAAGGAAGGACCGCGTTCACCGGAACCCGCTACAAAAAATGACATACCATCACGGAATTTACCGTAGCTGCAGTTCGACAGGAATCGGGGTAAGCATATTTGTTGGACCGACAGAAAGCCTAAGCTCTTCAACAAATGGCTAGAGTAAGAATATGTATGTGTAGGATCATTTAAACTTGGAAGGGCGGCAGCACATATTATAGGGAGCGTCACCCAAGCGTCGCCGGTCACCGGGGTCCCATCCTGCTGCGATTCAGAGGAATCAATTATCAGCTACAGCTACATAATAAAGGGGGTGGGATCCGCCGTCCCAGCTTCCAGGAGCGTCTACAATCCCAACATCCCAACCATCGTCAGGTTTCCCTCACTGTAGTAGTAGCGGCGAGCTACATGGTCCCAATCGAATCGTCTCCATGACAAATTCGACGACAATGATCTCCAGCCTCCTCGTAGGCGTCTTGTGGTGCCTAAATCAGAGCTCTTGGCTGTCTCTCCAGGCTATCCCGCTCCCTGTCCATAATTGGTGGGTGAGAGGCGGGACCCTTTCGAACTTGCATGGCTCGGTATTTAGGTACAGGCGTGGCACTTTGACAATGGATTGGCCGTCATTGGTAGACCGGTGTCGATCCACAACTCGTATGCATTAGGCTTGACCAACTTGGAGTGTTAGGTCTCTCAAGTCCCTGAATCCATCAAATTCAACATTTATGAATGACAATAGGTATACACCTGCCGGAGTGGTACTTGGTATATAATCACGACACTCTAGAATTTCCAGGGATATTTTGCTTCGAGCTGCGCTACAAACTCGGGGCTTACATGGTGCAGCCCGTTCCCCCGCATACTCTTTGCCCAATCCTCCTCAGACGCCGCCATACATTCGTCGACGTACAAAGGGATGTTGTCGACGTTTACGAGGTACTGCAACAAGCTCGGGTCCTCCAACATGGTCACAATCTCGTCCGCCTTGACTATATTCTTGCATACTTGAATACAGTCTGGTCCCCGGGAACACTGCAAGGCACACATTAAACCTAGGTTGCCAACCGATATAAAAGAAAGTAAACGTACCAGCGCAGTGTGAATTGACTTTCCGAGACGTTGTAGCGTTGAGAAATGATTCCGAGGTTGCTTTTGAGTGAAGACTGCTCGTCTGTATTTAATTTCCAATTCGGGGAGTGCCGCAGCCGCTCCGAATGCCTCAAGGGATACTTCAAGATCAAGTTCAAGGAGGGTGCCCGCATGTCTCATCCACTCTGAGCTGGCGTAGTTGGTTGCAGATCCCGAAGGCGCCAGAAGATGGTCGGCGCACAATTCAAACATACGTTGATGAGTCTGCACCAGAGGCTGATGAAACTTGCCAGCTCGTTCAGGCGAGAGAAGGTAGTCTTCAATGCTCTTGTGATGGAATCGGGTGGTCGGGGAGTGAGAAGTCGGGACGTGGATAATCGAGTGGAGGTCGCAGAGGGCAGTTACAGATGTTCCTGGTTTTAAACGGAAGAATCTGTCCAGTGTATCAGTCGTTCTGAATTTGCCTCCTGACACCATGATCCCGTGCAATAGGGTCTTCAAAATCTCGATATCGACGTCTGTTGATTCTAGAATGATCGTGTAGAGCATGTCGAGGTCAGAGAAGGGGTTTAAAGATGGAGAGGGGGAAAGGTGGAAGTTGATGGCCAGAGAAAACATATCCATGAGGTCCCGACGTGGATTGTTGATAAACTGCAAGAATGTGGATGCGTAGATGAATTGTCCGGATGCCTTTTCGACTAATTTCTGGACATCTTGTCGGGAAGGCCAGTCCGATGGGATAGAGGATCCAGACGGGTGCTTCTTGCGGATGTCGAACAACGAGTCAACGAGATAGTCCTCGATGTCCGTGTCGCATCCGTAATCTTCAAGTTTGATGCGGTGGGTAAGCGATTCGATTTCTTTCTCGTCAAACGTAGACCGAATGTCGTATTCGGGTCGACTTGCAATAATCACGCGAATGGGTAGCGATGCTTTGGCAAGGGCAGAAGCCAACATGCGGATGATGCGAACCTGTTCCTTTGGGTTGCGGCACTCATCCAAGCCATCGATGACGATGACCTTGGGCAAAAGTGGAAGGTTGTTTTGAGGAGAGGATGATCTCCATATCCAGAGGGCAGTCCAGCAGGTTGGGCCAGCTCCCTCTTCAGAATGGACGAGACCGTGGATGGGTTGTAATACGAGTCGCTCGACTTGGAGTTCAATTGACTTCTCGAACACAGTTGGGTCACCGCTGATTTCATCTTCCACGAAGGGTTGCAGGCCAGGGATAGATTTGCAGAGTTGTAGAACTATGGTGGCAACGAAGGGGCTGGCGGTATCGAGGCCGGAAACGCGAGTGGAGAAGAAATATGATGCGGCCAATATCCCTTCCTCTTCGCAACGTTGCACAATCTCTCTCTGGATACACGTCTTCCCTCCACCTGCGGGTCCCGAAAGCCAGAGCAAGTGAAGGAACCCACGAGGGCCGTTGGAACTGCTGCTTGTCCAGGACATGATATCCCCAAGGATGGTCGTTCGTGTTCCCGGCTTGCATCTAGGAGCGTACGCTGCGGTTTCGGAGTCGTGCATCGCTTCAACATTACAGAAGCTTCGAAGCTTTTGCATAGGATCCATGGCTGGTTTGCATGACATTAAGATCGTCACACAAGTCCCAAAGGCAGGAACTCACCCAGGCCAGAATAATGGTTGTTGATGTTCATCACATTGTCTCTACCCACAGCCGTAAGCTGGGCACCTTGCAGATTTACACTCTTGGAGCCCGCGAGGATATGAGCTCCTCCTGTTCATGTAATTTGAATAGAATGGTAAGCTCATGATCTCAGGAAACGGTAACGAGCCAGAACTAACCAACCCCTGCGACAGTATTGTTAGCCAAAGAAGCTGGCATTTAATTGACCTCGAAATGAGTATCGATTATTCTTTATCCTCGGGATGTTGACGCTGTGAAATCTTTAGAAACCTCGATCGGGACGTCGAGCCTGAGGAGAGCGGGTTGAAGATTTCATTGCGAGAAAGGATGCTGTGAAGCCGTCACACTGCCACCGACTGATACTGAGAGTTCCAACGGGATGGACAGTATATATAAATTTGATGGTCTGGGGATCCTCATAGGTTATCGATTATCCTTCTAGGTCATTTATCGACGGGCAAGGACTCAGTACTCAGGATTGATCGATATTGATCCCTCGCGCTACGAAAATCGATGGATTCGTCCCCTAGGTTGATCAGGGGGGCATATTTGTTGTACCGACGGAAAACCAAAGCTCTTAACAGATGACAACAGTAAAAGACATGTATGACGATCTCAACTTGGAACGAGGGCAGCACACATTATTACACTAGCTGTTGATTATTCCCAACTCCAGAACGATTCACAATCTACTTCGCCTGGGTCATTGTCTAGTATGCTCGCAATATTGGCATAACCAGCTCGGGTTGCGAGCTCGCTAGCGGTCCTTCCATCCTCGTCTTCAATGTCAACATCAATCCCTTTGATTTGAAGCAGCATCCCAACAACCCCTTCGTGACCTTGATGCGAAGCCTCCATCAAGGCGCTTCTCCCGCGGCGGGTTCGAGCATTGACATCGATTCCTTTAGCCTGCAGCAGCCGCAAGACAATACTTTCGTTGCCCCTGTACGACGCCCATGCCAGCGCCGTCATTGTCGCACTCTCATCCTGAACATTCACTTCGATCCCATCCAACTCGAGCAACTGATTGACTATACCGTCACGGTTCCCAATTGTCGCACATATCAACGGTGTCTGCCCGGAGATCCCATCCCGAACGTTGATATCGATGTCTCCGCTTCGCAAAAGCCGTTCGACGATCCGGGCATGCCCAGCCTTCGACGCCAAAATCAACGCCGTTCGTCCCTGCTCATCCCGGATATTCTTTTGGACCCCATCGACCACCAACAACTGTCTGACCACGTCCTCATTGTTATTTTGCGAGGCCCACATCAGTGCAGTCCTTCCTCCAGAATCCTGTTGATTGACGTCGATACCGGTGACCCGTAGCAGCCGGCGAACTATCCCTTGGTGGCCTCGTAATAAAGGGAGGTCCATTTTAGTTAACTAAGGGAGGCACCTATGGGTTGAGCATGCTCAACCCACTTTGCTCAAATATTCTTTGTGATTGCTCAAATATGTTGCATTCCAAATGAGTATAATGAGTATATTAGGTGATTATGTACAGTAGCTAGTCCATAAATTGAGCAGAACGATGTGGTGAGCAGGGTTGAGCAGATGGTTGAGCAAAGGGAGAGTTGAGCAGCGTCGTTGAGCAATCACTCGGCGTGTTGAGCACGGGAGTTGAGCACGGATGAGTTGAGCATGGATGAGTTGAGTGAAGGCGACGTGAGTTGATCGAATTGAGCAGAGGCGACGTGAGTTGAGCAGAGGCGATCGAATTGAGCAGAGGCAGTCGAGTTGAGCACGGATGATTTGAGCAGAGGCGGCGTGAGTTGAGCATGAATGAGTTGAGCAGAGGTGGCATGAGTTGAGCAGAGGCGAGGATGGGTGAGGTGAATGGAGACTGATAAGCTCAGATTGGGAGAAGGTTTTCTTCGTTCCCAATTTCCTCCTCAACCTCTACGATGCTCCATCTCTCACTTGCACGAACTCGTCGAGGGGGTGCAGCAGACTTTGATGCAAGCAGTGGGGTTGACTTCGGAGGGATCTTGCGTTCACGCGTGCTCGTCCTGTGTGGGGCTTGATCTGGTCGTGCTACCTTGGACACTCCCTTGCGCTTTGCTTTTCCTTTCCCTCGTGGCAGGTTGACCTCGTCGTCAAGAATGTTGATCTTCCCGGACCTGTTCATGATGGCGGTGTTGCTGTTGTTGGAGTCGGAGGATGGGTCAGTGGAGATGTTGTCAGAGGATGAGTCAGTGATGATGTTGTGGGTGGCGCGGCCATCGCTCGGAGGTAAAGCACCATTTCCACCGGCCCTCGCGGTGTCAGTGATAGGCTCGGCCAATTGCGTGTCGGGATCGGTCGCGTCAACTCCGTGAGTTTTGGCAGCGTTGAGAGTGTCGACACTGGCGGGGGCTCCGTTAACCTTGGCGGTGATGTGAGTGATGATGGTGCTGGCGGGGACTTGTATGGTCAGGTCGGAAATGGCAGGGCCAAGGTCAATGGCGCCGGGGTCGGTCGTTTCGGCTGTAACCTTGGTGGTGTTGTGAGTGACAGCGGTGCTGGCGGGGAGTTGAATGGTCGGGTCAGCAATGCCAGGGCCAAGTTTAATGGTGCCGGGGTCGGTCAATTCGGCTGCTACGCTGTCATCCTGCATTTCAAAGTCGGAGGAGACATTGTCGACATCGAAATCCAAACCATCGAATTCCAAACCGGTATTTTCAACGTCCATGTAGCCATCTGGAAGTGGGGATGAAGGCGGATCTGTGGGCCCATCAATGCTTCCATCGACAAATTTCTCAAAATCGTTGTCGGGAGAGGGGGAACGGGCACGTTTGCGTGCTGGAGTAGGAGCCGGTCTCTTGTCTTTGATCGGGGAAACCACAGGTGAGATTATAGAGTCATCCTCATCGTCACTGGGTAGTATGGGGCTCAATGATCCAGACAACCACTTGGATGCCTGGTGGGCCCAGACAATGTTGCCCTTCTCCGAGAACTTGTTGATCTCGAATGACCCCTTCCCGTTCGGGTCGAAGACTAC
>ML210514.1:0-17421 GCA_004369085.1 Coprinopsis marcescibilis | reverse complement strand
AGATGACATGTGAGAGCCATACAATGGCTGCCATATGAAAGCTGTATGATGGCCACACAGAACTTGTATGGCTATCATACAGCTGCTGTGGAAGGGCCATACAATGGCCGCATGGTGGCCAGATGGAGATTGCAAGGCTGCCGCACGGTGGCCACATGGAGATTGCATGGCAGCCACACAGACATGGCACAGCAGCCGCATGGAGATTGCACGGCGGCTGCACAAACATGGCATGGAGCTTGCACGGCCCTAGCATAGCCCTGACATGGCTCCAGCACGGCAGCTGCATGGACCTGTGGGCCAGTGCTAAGTGTAGCAAATCTGACTAGACAAGACTCACAGACCACTCAATTAGGGTGTAGCACCCCAGCCCACTCTGGAAGACATTGATGCCAAGAATGATGCACTCCTGGCACCTAATTCTGATTCAAGTTTTGATGTTTTTTCAACAACACCATGTACCCTTGACATATCCCCCCAATTCACCTTTGGACTGTTCTAGCTTTCCACTCCACCTATTCCCAATCTTTCACACACAGCCAACAACTCAGACAGCCAGTCTATTCTTGTAGAAGCTGGATATTCCACCTGCAACAAACCCAATTTGTTGGAATCTGATGCCAAGAGTATTTCGACACTTGGCTGCAACCCCAGAGCCACTGATGGGAACATTGAATTTGGCCCAGTCAACCGTCCTGGAAGGGCTTGTGAAGCTCCAACCATTCTCCAAGCTCAGGAGGCTCTTCAAGATGTCCAGGAATACTTGAGGGGGAGGTCCTGTGGTGTGGGTGGAGGTTATAAACCTCCAACTCACTGTTTTTTTGTCAAAACACAGATGGATGGGATGCAGGTGCTCATGGCACTGTATACTGATCTGAAATCGGCCACCTATGGAAAATGGGTGGATTCCTCAGTTCATGTGGCAATTTCCCTTGGAGGAACCAGCTGCCATTGTGCTTGCATTTTATGGAAACTCAGCTGGAACTACATAAATTGCCAGGCAATCCTACCAATCAATCCATATGGCTCTTGGTACTCCAACTTGTTGGTTGATGAAGACCTTCAAAATGACATCAAGTTATTTCTGTTGGAACTTGGCAAGCACATTACTGCCAAGAATTTGATGGAGTACCTCAACTGTCCTGACATTCAAGAGGAACACGGCATTGGGCGGCATGTGGGAATAGCAACAGCAACCTGGTATCTTCATGCACTTGGATACTGTTTTGTCTACATTTAGCACTGGCCCACAAGTCTGTGCAGCCGCCGTGCTAGAGCCGTGTGGCCACCGTGCTAGAGCCGTGCAAGCTCTGTGCCATGTCCGTGCGGCCACCGTGCGGTCTCCGTGCAACCTCCGTGCGGCTGCTGTGCAATCTCTGTGCGGCCACCATATGGCCATTGTACGGCCCTTCCACAGCAGCTGTATGATAGCCATACAAGTTCTGTGTGGCCATCATACAGCTTTCATATGGCAGCCATTGTATGGCTCTCACATGTCATCTATGCTAGATCCATAGAAGTATAATGCTATAGTCCATGCTAGAGCCTTGCCACAATTGACAAAACTGAAATAGTAGATAAAAAAAACTATAGTTACAGTATATACATTCTATTGTATTTATTCTTATTCTTCTTCTTCCTGTTCATTCTCATCATCTTTCTCCATGTTTCTTTCCTGTTTGGATTGCACAATTTGAGTATGATAGGGGAGCATCACATGAATCATCCAGTTGAAGTTATTGGCAATCTTCCATTTGAGAATTGCAGCACATCCTCCTCCTAGCCATGCAGCTGAAGCTGTGCCAGAGCCACACTCTAGCCACATGGCTGTGGCACGGCCTTCACACAGCCTTCATACAGCAGCTGCACTAGAGCCGTGCCAGAGCCGCACTCCAGCCGCACGGCTGCTGTGCGGCCACCGCAAGGACCTGCATCTCATTTTTTAAACACTGATTATATGCCCTAATCTGGTATCAGAATGATTATGTACTTGTATAATCAATTGTAATTGTTCGTTGACATTGTAATCCCTCGCAATTTTTGCAAGTAGTTCCAACCAAGTGTTTGTTCACATAATGTCGGTGACTTTGCTTATAGCACTCCGAGCCGGCACACAGCCCAGAAAATACTCATGGTTGGTAGGGTGTGCGCTGTTCTTCTGTAACTACCCTGATTGATGTTTTCTTTTTTTCCAAAGGACGGTTCTGTTTGGATCTCATTGTTCTTGGCCCAGCCTCTTGACAAAGGACCTCAGAGTATTGGGGAACGAGTTGCCATGCATGTGTGTTGCAAGAAAACATGTATCTGACATTATAATCCATTACAATCGCCCAGAAAATATTGCACCAGATGTGAGCTCCTCTCCGACGGTGCTGTCGACGGCAAAGGCAATTTTAGGGCGAGCCAATCTTATTCGATACATGAAGGTAACGAAGTAAGGTATAAATGGGGTGGTACACTGAATAAGGAATATCTGCATCTGCGACTACAACAACTGATACTCTCAAATTTAACAGATATGGAGATGATGTAACCAACCAATAACACAATGAATGAAAGGTTTCGGTGATAGCATCTATAGATGACGGTGACAAAAGCATGCGATTTGATGGAGGGATGGTGGACAATTTTGGAGTCGACGGATTTGATGGTCATACACGGAAATTGAATGACCTCTTAGTAGACCCCAGCGTGAAGCAGAACGTCATCGTTGTCATCTTCCTAGACTTCCATGATACACCTCGGAACAGCTTCCTCCTCTTCTGGCTCATCGTTGTCGTCAAAGGAGGCCATTGTCACGATGGTCTGTCGAGCTGGGGATGGGTCTGGTCGGTCTCGGCCTGCTTGGTCGATGGCAGGGTGGCATGCGCGACGGTGGACTGCCATCTGGGCTCCAGCAGCCTGGGATCCCGGATGAAAGCAAGTAGCTGGCGACCCGCAACATCATTTGCCTAAGCCTGTTGGTCTATGATCATTCTTCGTCACTAGCACTGGGTGAACCAAGATCACAGTCATCATCCTGACCCTCCGCGCCTGGCGCCTTCTTGCTTGGTCCTATCGGAGGGGCAACCCAGGTGATAGTGGCAGTGTCAGACTCGGAGGGTTCTGATTCCTTCTCCAAGTCTGTTTGTATACAGAGACGTGTCCGATGGCAAACTTCAGGTGGTAACGCATGAACATGTCTCTGTCAACAAAGCTGCGCAGAATAAGATCGTCGTAAGAACAATAGCCATGACATTAAAGAGTGCAACGTACCGATTGACATAGTAGGCGTTCCAGTCTTCCTCCTCTCTAATCCACCCAGATTTCTTCAAAGGATCACCCGGTGCTGTCCGAGGGCCTGATGCGAACCGAGGAATGATATGCACTGCTCGTATGACCTCAGAAGGATCAAGAAACCCAAAGGCGTTGTCTGACCTCAACGGGTAGAACTTCAGGTTGTCGAGATGCTCTAAACCAGGCCCAGGGGTCGCAGAGATTGGTTGAAACCACCGAACCCACAGAAACTTCAAGAGCCTGGTATCATAGCAATGAGTACTGTCTTTGAATGTCCCAACAAACATAACATTGGAGCTGAAAATCCCAATGATACACCCATACTTGTAGAGTTCCAACCCAGTCGATTTCCCGCTTTGTTTGTCGAGGGTCATAATGTCGCATTTGTCAGTGCCCATGTGGATGATATCCTCTTCTCTGCAGACGTCGTAAGTGGTGTACTTCAATTGCAGGATCTGGTGGTGATATATCCGGTTTATATCAAGGACAATATTGATCCATGCACCAAGATCCGTTAGATCCTTTGGAGAGTAAAGTCCTGGGGCCAATACTTTGAGAAGCCGAGGGAGGAGATGGATTTTGAGCTTGGGAAGGAAGTTCTACAGATGCATAGCGCCATGGTCAGACTAGAAAAGGTGAACAGAGAATAGACGAACTGCTAGGGCTGGATCTGAACCTGCCACTTCCACTGGTGCAAAATGTAGATCGAGATCATAGAACCTGGTCGAGGTACCGATGAAATATTGGCACCGTGATGGCCCTGTTGATCCAGGGAAACAAGGGGATTCAAGTTCTTGCTGGAGCGTTTCGGATGGATCGGTCAAGGCCACCTGTTCAGCCATCCTCCTCTTCTTCAAGCATTGCATCCTTGCCCTACGTCGCTCTACAAGAGCAATTTGACGTCAAAAGTTTCGCCTGTCAGTGTGATTGTACCACTTTTTGGGGTTGCGATGAGATTTCTCTCCCTAGCAAAATATCAGTGTCTGAAAAATGAGGAGGAGCATACAACCCAACTAACAATGTCTGTGGTATAGCTGTCAGTGGTACCGCAGCTACGGATTGCAGAAGGGTAATCAGCGAGAGTGTGGTACTTGTAAGTGGTCAGATTGAAAGCTTTCTGTCGCCGAGAGGCCAAGGGGCCCTGCTGTATATTTGAATCTGCGATGGAGCTGGATGGCCCTGCATTCTTATTTGTGCTCCTCTGCCCCTTCTCGCGCTGTAACCTTGCCTGGACTTCATGGGGAAGCTCGTATGTAGCAACCCGTTGGCATGTTTCGACTTGAAAGATTCAGAACTGGGATGATAACTGAATGGTTGTGTCCTCCAGCAGCCTTAGCGTATCCTCCATGTGGAGTCTCAGCTTTGCTAGTGCATGCCATTCGCAAAGTAATTGTAGTGGTCGTAGGATGATTTCGTTATGAGGGGCAGGCAGAAGGGAATCAAACACAGGAGTAATGCACTGAGTGAGATTCATCAGGAATGTTGAATGAGGAGGTGAAGAACTCAACCTACTTGGAGAAGATCCTCGTAGTCTCAAGCAGCTTTGTGCTTCATTTCCAATGCATTGGATGTAAATTTGCGAATAGTTTCTTGTCCGAATGATGGAATTCCTCTAAATCTTTTCAAATTTAAGAACTGAGATCGAGTGGAGCAACAACGCAAGGAGGATCTGCTCACCGTTTGTCTAATTCAGATATCATGTCACAGTCCAGGCTGTGCATCAGGCGAAGCAGATGAATGAACATGTTCTTCCAGACACCAATCTCGAATTTGTGCAGTAAATCGACGACTAAGCATGGAAATACACTGAAATCTAATTCTTCCAGTCGCAAATGGAAGGCATTCTGTGGGATATATCTTCAGCTGCACCAAATGTATCATGCCAGTAATTGATCCTCACCTTTATTGGTACCGTTGAACGTGACTTAAGGCGATTGTTAACCACATCTCCAATGACTGAGTACCCAGATGCTACATCCTTCAATGCAGCTGCAAGCGTGTCCTTAAGTTCTTGGTCGTTGTTGCAAAGATTGTCAGCTCTGATCTCCAGGTCATCAGGAGTTCCCATGTTCTGAAGCTCTGGCTTTGGGACAAGGCATTGAGGGCAAGGGAAACTTCTGTTCTGCTTGATCAGACCGATCAGAACCCTGGATACGATATTGTCGTGTCAGAGAGTTCTACAATAGGTCAAAACGACGTACTTTTCTGGGTAGTCTGCAGAATATGTGAATATTCTGGGATAGAACCTTCGCTCGATACCATTGTGGCACATAAGCACAATCCCATCTTTCATAGCACTGACCAGATTATCACCAAGGAGTATTTCCCACTGCGTGTGGAACATTTCGCAATTACAATGAGTGAAAAAGTCTGCAGGAAGTTGCTTCCCCCCTGAGCGAGGCTGAAGATAGTCCTTGAAGTCGTTGGAGATCCATGATATTGGTGAGTAGATAATCACGAACAGTAGGTGTCAAAGCTTACTGTGTCCAGGTATGCGATGTGTTCGCCAAGGTGAAGGGATGGCTTGGAGCGGCAGTACTTGGATTCATTGCCAAAGAACATATAACATGGCCAAAGCTTCGCTGGCCCGAAGTCGGTCAGGTTGGTTGAGTTGGATGAGAACATGAGGGCCGCAATCACTTGTTCAAGATTGCAGCCTTCAACCGGAGGAGATAATTGGAGCTCTCGATGGGCTTCCACAAATGCATCAGAGGTATAGAGTTCGCCATGCACATGGACACCCGCTGCGTTGGATTCACCTTCTAACACTTCAACGTCGCAGTGCAGTTCATACAGTTCATAGTGGAAATGTGGCCCGTCTGTCGCACTACGGACTCTCTCAGCCAAGACCAAAAGAATGTTCCGATGATGCAGAGTTCCGACTTCCTTCTCCTCGATACCACGCCCCTGCATAGTCTTGTGAAAGGGCACTTGGATGGTTATTGGTGTCGTTTGCCATCCAGCGTTGTCGACCCATTCATCCAACCCGTCATCCGTTGACGACTGGGGAGGCTTCTCCTGGTGCTGAAATGAGGAGATGATGTTGTTCCAGTTGGGGTTGATGGCATCGGCAAGTGAAAATTGCGGATGTCGGAGGACGTTCAGAAGGTCGTGGAACCCCATGATGGATAGATCCTGGCAACCTTTGAAGTAACAATTGGCCAACTCGAAAGCACTGGCATTAGGGAAGGGCCCCAAAGGTTTGATGACCAAGCCATTTTTGTCTTCTTGCTTCTGGGAAGACTCATTGTTGGATTGTGGTTCCTTATCCATTAGCTCCGCACGGTCCTCTGCCTCTGCTTCCACAGCCGATTCTTGCGATGCCGAGATTGCGTCGTCAAGGTCGGATGGTTGAACTAGCTGCTCTGGGTCTTGAGTGGGTGCATTTCTTGCAAGATAACGTCGCCACAACCGAAATTTATTGCGTTTAGAGCTCCACCATTTGAGTGACGGAAGAGGGGTGCGGGAATCTCCATTCGCTTCGGGCGGCTGCTGAGCGGTGCAGGTGTCCTCACTGCGATCGACGTTGTCCGTAGCTGAGTTCACAATGCACCATTAGATGAAACTGTCTACTGAACAAATCGGATGGCACATTACCTATCGCATGATTGACTAGTGTGGGTTCCATTGGAGCAAGTCTCTCTGGCAGGGCTTGATCTTCACCATCTTCGATGTCATTGGTTCCATTATCCACGTATCGTGCGGGAAGCCGTCGTGCCCGTCCGCTTTTTCGAAGAGCTATTGGTTGATTGTCAACTTCTTTGCTCACCTGAGATAATCCTGGGGTTCCAGAGCCCTGTTGAAAAACATTGGTGAGCAAGTGCAGGATGAATACAGGCTCCTGGTGGAACAAACCTCCGAATGTTCTCCAGCTACAGCCAGGACTGCGAGCCTTGGGCCCTTGTGGACGATAGAATTGCTTTTATCTTGGACATTGCGGGCAGATGCTCTTGACAACGGCGCTGTGGTCTGGGGCTGCACCTGGTCAGATGCGGTTGAGCTAGACGTCGCTGTGACCTGACGCCGGTGTTTTCAATTCTCCCACATCTCCTTTGCCCGTCCCAGCAAATCCGATATGGAGTGTTTGCTTCGATGACATTGGTTTCGTTGATGGGCCTCAACATAACATTGCTGGGATGCTGAATAGACACCACATTTGCTACAGACATAGCGGCCAAGTTGTTGTTCGGAGGAGGCTTCTAATCTTGAGACATTCCTGTCCATCTTTAGAGCTGAAATAAGTTTGCCATGCAAACAACTTTGAGAGAAAAACAAATTGGCACACCATTAGCTACCCCACAGACTCGGAGGTAGTGGCCCTCAGAGCCGTACTAATGAGTGGAGTGGTTTACTAGGGCGTTGAGTCTAGAGCTGCAGCTGAGGATGACTTTGCCAAGTTCCAGTAACCAGTTGAAAGTTTTCGGATTGGGTAGCCGACGAGGAGTCGGACACACTGAGAGGGCCATGACCGTGACTTCGCCGTCCAAGCTGACTGTCCAAGCACCATGATTGTGACTGCGCAGTCCGAGCCGACTGTCCAACATCATAAATGTATCACTGCGCCTCTGCTGCGCCTGTGGAAAGGTTCACTGAGTGCCAATGGATGGCTCGAAGTGATGGACTTCGCACAAGCTGCGCTGGGCATAGTAGAAGTCCGCAGCATCCCTTCGACACGCCATTGCAACTCAAAGTTCGGACTCGGACAGATGTTCTGCCAAGAGTACATTATCTGAGTCCTAAGAACTTCTAGCGTTTTGAGGACATGGGATTTACGTGAACACTGAGAACCCAGCTATATAATTGATGAAATTGGTTCAGTTCTGTGACAGAATCCACAAGCACTTGAAGTGAACATACCGCGATTCCTCCCGTTACAAGCACCCCTAAAGTTCCCACTGCCAATTCGTCAGTCGAATCCGTCGAAAATACACTGACAAGTGTATCGATCATATCTGCAAATCGCTCAAGGTCTGGACGGGTCATATGGCCTTCTTCAAAACTACGTGGTGCGTTCAAACAGTTTCCCACTGCAAGGCCAGCGACACCGAATGTTCTGACAGATAATTTGTCAATTCCAATATAGGTTTGGGGTCCACGAATGCCAGCCCAACACTTACCACAGCCTCCGCTCAAGTCCCAATGGCCACCATCAACAACACCACTGGATCGGGTCGGGACGGTGATCTTCCCAATAGCAGGAAACATGCCAGTGGTTCTCAATCCTCAGAGGCGATTCACAAAGAGATGGATGATCTTTGTTTACAGGTGGCAAGGATGAAGAAAGGGGTAGAGAAGAAGAATGCGATTGTGCGAAAGTTGAAGGAGGAGATCGAGGAATACAAGGAGAATCTGCTGGAGAAGCAGGACAAGCTGGACAAGTCAATTGAAGGCCTTGACAAGGAGAAGTGTCAGTGTGAGCAGTACAGGAACTGGTGGTTGAATGAAATACAATTCACCAAGTTGCTGTTCAACAAGGTCCCAGAGCCCAATGCTGATTGGGACCTTGTTCGGGCATCGCAATCCCACTATCTTGGCCGGTTCTAATGTTGGCTCAGACCAGTAGTCGTACACACTCCTGAGTAGTGGTAGATTAGGCGACCTCAAGGAGCCTACTATTTATTAATGACTCGGATTCGGTTGAATGATGAGGCACTTTGTGACATACCTACTAGGGCAGTCGCCGGATACAATGTCATCCTGTCGTTCAGAAGTCCGTTGAAACCACCGTCGACAAGCTGCTAGTTGTCATCGCCACAATTGCACTGGGGGCTAGCCTAGTAGTTCTAGCAGATGACTGATGAACCGTTGAGGATGGATGCCATTGAATTGCCGTCCATCTTTTTTCACGCTTGCGGATGGTGGATACAGTGCAAAATGAAGGGATATGATTCAGACAAGAAAACAGTGTAATTGAGGTGACTGAAGCCCTAGAAACAAATAAAGCACATATCATCAGCCACATTGTTCAAGAAAAATTGCCTTGTAGCAACGCACCATGCTTGGTACTGTGGCAGCTGCAAGCACTGACTCAGATTGGCACAGACATCCTCGGAGTCCCATCACGGTGCTGGCAGAATCAGAATCAGTCCAGTCGTTGACTCGGTGCGCAGGAGTCTCAGCACCGCTCTCAGGCAACGACCTTCCTGTTCAAGGTGTACAGCAGCAAAGCAAAAAGTCTCAATATGTGAGCAGGAAGCTGGCAGGGCCCCACCTCACTCGGAGGACTAACTGTTGGAGATTGACTTGTAGTCACGTGATTGCCAAGTTTGATCCAAACACATGTACCATGTGGCTGTATTTTGGCAAGTTGCCATATTTGTCAGCTGCCGCCCGTCTGAGTGCAAAACGAAGGTGAGGAATGGCATTGCATATGCGGATGAATCGTAGTAAATAAAGGGAACAACGAAGTGAACGCCGTAGCAACAAAGTAGGGAAGAACGAAGAATAATGGGCACAGATAAATATTGTTGCGATATTCGGACAATGCATACCCCACTAGTCCAAATCTGAAAGCTCCGGATGTGCTGCTGGCGGTCACATCCAGATGCCCATACCATGAGGAACAAAAGGGTCCCACTATGCCGAAGTCGGTCGACCTCCAGAAGCCCTGCTGCCTGTCTGCCTGGAGGTGCTCATCGCCTTCTCTTGTTCATACTGAACACTCTCCTTCTCCATCTGTATCATATCTTTCTGAATGGTCTCAAAGTTGACGCCATACGCAGACAACAGCGCAAACCTTGAGTCTAATATAAATATTGGTGTATACTTTGAGATCTGTAAAATTCGAATCAGAGAAACGGTCATCAACATACACCATACACAATTCTACGCACTGTCAGCCATGACCTTCGCTTTCTTCTTGTAAGCTTCCTCCCACTGCTCCCTTCGCAACTGGTTGGGGATGGCTTGACACAAGACAGCGGACTGGTAGATCATATCATGTTCCGAGTCCTCCAGAAGCCAACTGGCAAGGGTCCTCTGGATGTGAAGGAAGCGAATTCTGAGCTGGGTGAGAATAAACCTCTGTGCGAGGGTGTCGTAGTTGACGTCGGAACGCTCGAGCCTTTCCATGATTGAGGGGAATTTCTTAAGCGCCTCCATGGCCAATGCGGAGACCTTCAGTCCACAAATCTCGCATCGGGCGTAGCTAGAGACAGGGCCGAAGTCTCCATGCTCACAGTATGGGGGGAGGGGATCTGCAGTGGAGAACCCTTCCTCTTTGTCATCACAATCAAGGGTTGGTTGTTTGCCTCCCCCCAGAAGAGCCAGGGGGAGACTTGATGTGGCTTCGAACTGAGCGGACTGAGTGGTCCGAGGTTGGGTAGCTGGTGGAGTGGCCAGCTGTCTCTAGAAAAGAAAGGTGGGCTGTAAGACAACCGAATCGCACGTACAATTAGAACGGGGCTTTCTTACGTTCGAATCAGATTTAGGGGTGGAGAATACTAGCTCCATGTGAATGAGCATGCCATTCTCGTCGTAGTGGGCATCAACAACCATGATAAAAAAATAAAAGTGGGTGGCGGTATGTACAGGGAGGAGGAAGAAAAGGTAGAACAAGAAGGGAAAGAATAAATACCAGCAAGACGAGATGCACTGTTGCTGATGTTGGGGGAAGGGAGAGACTGAAATGGTTTGGTTTTTAGTGATGACCGTGGGAGGCCTGCTATTCCCGATTTGGTTCTTCGATCCCACTGCTTCCCAGCTGCCTCATATATGTTGAAGAAGTTCAACAAAGATCTGAACCTCGTGAAAATTGTTCATGAATCATAAACCAAAGAATCGCATATTAATAACAGGGCCGGGGTTTCACTGCCAAATCATGCTTCTGCTGCGGCTGCGCCACTGTAACTTACTAACCAATTGAAACAGAATACCGTTCTTGAACCTGACAAGGAGGCTTTGAACTTCCCATACCTGAGATAACCTTTGTGGAAGTCCACCATGTAGGAAATCTTGATTAGGCCGGTCCACCGGCATGCAATGGAATGAAACGGAAGGCGGCCTCCCCGATGCTGTGATGAGAGGCGATTCCGTGGACCGGTTCAAGTTCAACGTTCAATGCTGGCACGATGCAACAGCGATCCGTTGCTGGCCCTATGATTTCAAGATATCCGACATAGCCCACAGTTGCCAATAACCCATACTTTTCCTGTCCATGGAAGGGTCACAACAGTTTATCACAGGTTCGACCGCCATACTGGTAGTACAAACAAACCCCCATGATTTCCACACCGTAGTCATATTATCAGAACTAACTCAAGTCGTAGGCAGGGTAATGTGACCATATCATATGGTCACATCATGCCGGCTCCCAAGGTCACCATTTTTTGTGAACCTCAGGTAGATCCATCAAACGGTCAATCATCCCTCATTCAGACACGTCTGGTTTATCTCTGTTTCTCCACCTCTTGTTAATGAAACCAGAAGAAGTACTCATCTCCCGTAGCATGCATGTCCAATTCAAACCTCTGAATGGCCTCCAGATATGGAGGCAGACTTCAGGTTCAATCCGGACGATTCAGATGTTCTAACCTGCCAAGGTCTTATTGTAGTCATGATTCTTTTCCGAAAGAAGGCACCGCGGTCATTGAACTTGACATTCAACCTGTAGAACTGTCACCATGACTACCGACTCGGACAAGAAGTCCTATTAGTTATGAAACTTGGCAGTGTTTGCAAGAGCTCAGTCTCAGGCCTGTCTAGGTGGCGCCAAGTTCTGACAATACGAAAGATCTTTTGTAAGAGTGGGTAAGAGTAACCCAGGCGCTTCACTGGCAGGTGACCACTCTGAATAGGACCAAATTCGGTTGCCGCAGTGATATTTTTAACCTCCTGAGGCAGGTTACAATGAAGATATATTAACCTCCCAATCGGTGGCCCCAAAAATACCAGACTCTGCCTCTTCAGATGCCCCCGCGACCAGCCGGACATTTCTACCCTCCTGGGCGACGGGAGGGGGCCTACGATATTGAGGCTCAGACACCAGAGCATCCGATTCAAAGCTATGATGAGCCTGCCAACTCGGAATGGGCCCAGGATATTCCTGGTGGCTTTCTAGACCACAGTGACACCCCAAGATACGATGGCAGGGTCAGAAGGTGCTGATCCTGTCGAAGCAGTCGCAAATGCAGGTGGGCCACGCATATTGCCAACGATGATTCGAGCCCTCGTCCGATCCATCTGTATGACACTCCGGCTCAGCAACAAAACCCATTACCAACTCGAGGAGCGGATTGCCTCAAGCGAGTCCCATGCGAAATTTCAAACTTTCCTCAACCCATGGTCATCAGCTTTGGATGGACCATTCTACACAGAGTCAGAACCTGCGACGCCTAGCTCTCCACAGAGCCTGGCGGTGCCATCTCCAGTTTACCGTGGTAGTGGTCGCCATTCAGCTGTGTGAGTGACACTGATCAATTCTTCTTTTACTTATTCAGGGCTGATATCGATATTTTACTACTAGGACATCCAGAAATGTCAGCTGCAATCCCTCTCCCAGCTTCCAGAGACCAGGACGGATCCAACAAGGACTCGGAGCCACCGGTTCATCATGAGTACCGCCGCTCTCCTCCACCGTTCAGAGCCAATAAGCTCATGTTAGCCCGACTGCTACTAGTAGTTTGGCAAGCCTTCCGCATACGCCACCTTTGCCGAGTCCCTGGGGGCTTCAAGTAGTACCGCAGGAGGCAGCCCTGTCGGCCCCAGGAGTACTGGCACAAGAAGAGTCACTGGCAGAAGGTCACCGATTGATTTGCCCCTCAGCATCTCGCTCGACTTTGTGATCCCTCAAGACAGCCAACATGACCAGTAGCTGGGCCGCCAGTCGCTTCAATCAGTTCAAAACATGCTTCATGAGGAACTTACCTAACGACGAAAATGCAGACGAGTTAGAATTCGATCCTCCGAAGATTGAGATCCAAGCCGATTCAATTTCTTTTTCTTACATTGAATGGCCGGGTGTCAAGATGTCCTATTGCCCTATGTGTCCATTGTTTGACCCCTCAGTCCCAGAAACAGAGCTCCTGGCGGTGCATTCGTTCCAGCCTAACAAACTGTGAGTCCCACTGTCCTCAGTTAGTATTTCATCCTCAAGTTCGGACACTGATGTTGGCGCTAGGCATAAAATTTGCAAGTATTGCAGCAAGGCTGAAAGAATGGCAACTATCAGTGCGTAATAGTTGCCCGTTTGCCTTTACCCTGGTT
The DNA here is from genome assembly GCA_004369085.1 of Coprinopsis marcescibilis. Taxonomy (NCBI): domain Eukaryota; kingdom Fungi; phylum Basidiomycota; class Agaricomycetes; order Agaricales; family Psathyrellaceae; genus Coprinopsis; species Coprinopsis marcescibilis. The sequence goes on along the minus strand of ML210514.1, from coordinate 3,942 downwards.
TTGGTCACCTCTCAACTCTTCCGAGTCGCTTTTGACACGCTCTTGCCACCCTTGTCTGTCTGTAATTTGAAGTTCCAGTAATCTATTTCTTTGTAACAGTATTTAGTACATCTAAAGAACCCAATTGCCCTAAATGGGTCATCTTGCACACTACTACTATGCCTGATTTGATGGTATGATAACTTAAGGTGAGTATTAAATTTCATTGGCCCGGGGGAATCGGTCGCTGCCCTGGATAAGTGCCTAGTACAAATACATCCCAAGATGGCAAACACCTACAAATACACTGCCCCAAGACAAGCACCTAAACATACACCGGACACAAAAAGCACTACTCCAGCCCATCCACCTCAGACGTAGATGACAAATTGGTTTCTGGTAGCTTTCAGTTGGCCACTGGTGCAGGCGGGGAGGACGAGTCCTCGCCGGTCATCAGGCACCAATACTACTAGTAGTTGAGGGGTGTGCATTCAATATTTTACTCAAGAAAGAGCTGATATAACTTACCAGGATTTTTTGAGTCTTATGTCCATGGGTTCCAGAACCACCGACGATTCCCTTCGAGTTTGGCTGTGATTTTAAACTCAGATCACTACTAGTAGCACCACGGGAGGGCTTGGAGGCAAGTTGCAGAATCTTGGTACGAAAATCTTTAGCTCGTAAGCCTTGCTTTGACTCTCGGAATTTGCCTGAATCACACGCTAAAGTTACTTGAAGCCAGGACAAAGAACAACTGGGGTCACACACCACAACCACCGACATCCAATTCAGAAGAGGTATCAGATGCCGAAACTTTGACTGGGACAAATTCCAAGCCCCCATCTGATCTCTTTAGTGGTCCCTTGAATTTCAAAACCTTTTTTCTAGAGCTGTCCATACGCTGCACAGGTAAGGACAAGCAGGGAGCTGCTGCCTTAGTAGCTAGGGATGGCTTGGAAGATGGGGCCCCAGGCATGATTTCGAGCAGGTTTGACGATGTGTTGATGAGGTTTGTGGGACTATAAAGTTCAAGTTCACGTCCAGCTAACTAGTAGTGATGCGACCTTATTAGGACTCACCCTGACTGACCCCTCCACCAATGACAGGCTGCGCGTCTCACCAATGTGACTAGCTGTCACGCTCTGGCTGCCCATCTATGGAAGTTGCCTTGTTGTCAACCTGGTCCTGCTGATCTTTCCAACAAAGAAAATGTGCCTCCTCACTCCCGGCAGGCTGGGAGGACTCGCAGGCGCGACGACCTCACCGATGACGAGGATGATACGACGACTGCACTCATCCGAGGCCCAAGAAAACGCCCATAGGCTTCTTCCGCATGTTGTATTGCTTCACTACAGAGTCTAACTTCCATTGCAAACACAGGGCAAAAAGCGATCCTTTGAGTCTGCACGGCAGGCATTTTGGTTGGACCATTTGCACATTCTGCAAGATGAGTGCACTCATTCGCCAAGGATTGGCCCTCACTATCGATATCAACCTTGGACGGCTTATAGAGGATGAACTAACTAACACGTAGGTGGCAGAATATTATGTTCTTTGCTTTGTTGAGTCCCATAAAACCCCACAGCAAATCTACAGAGCTCCAAATAGATCGACGCCTACTTGATATGTCGCCGAAGATAGAACAACAGATATGCAAAGGGTCTGAGCATAAGCTCCACTATGTTGCTGACATGGTCAGTCATTTTTCTGCATTAAGCGCTCCGGCCCCTCGTAACCGCTCTTCACCGTACAGCTTGAAAAGGGGGCGTCGAAGGCACAGGCAGTGGACAGCTTTCACTTGAAAAGAAGGATTATCGAGTGGATCACACCATTGAATAGCCTCTTGACGCTGCCTCTCAAAGGCAATATCAAATCGGATTGAGGGTTTTACCACGACTGTACCGGAGAGCTCCTGTGCCCAGCTACCATGAACTGGGCCGAATCTGTGTCAGTTGAACCCAGCTGTTCACCCAGTTTTGCCCTTCCCTGCTGATTATTTCTTGTTTTTAGCACCCGCGATCGTCTCAGGTCTGGCCAACTTGTCCCAAGAGGCAACCAGTGGCCTCTGTTTCTCTACCAAGACCACAAGTTTGACCCCGAAGACCCGTGGAAGGGCCTACTTCGCAGATACTTACTGATCAAAGTATGTCTTTTTGCGTCTATCAAAGACTAACAAATAAAGCTCACATCATCACAGGCATTCAAGCATGTCTTCACATCACCCAGCTCCGTGGACGAACTGGACACCCGTACCACCATTCCTCGATCTAGCAATTCCAAGATCCATGGAATGACTTTGGTCACCATTGGATCCATCACATATGTTGCGACTCAGGTGCAAATAAACACTCATCTCCACCGCTGGAACCGCCATCGCTCACTACACAGCGTCCAGGTTCGCTTTCGCTTTCTTTGTCACAAACCTTCTGTCGCAGTGACATTGTCACTGACTCCGAGCGCTTCTATGACAGTCTGATGGATTTACTAGAGGACCTAGAGGAGCAGGCCGACGTTCACCTGCTTGTCGCTTGGTGGGATAGGTGGGATTGTTTTCGTTCGATTCTCACTTTTCACGCTGCTTACCCCAGAGCTTAGACAGGTATTCCCCATCGAAGTTCCTGGAATAACCAGAACGGCATCTCAAGACTCCGTATACGCCAAAATTAAGGAGAAGAGACACCAACAACGACTTTGCTTGGAGGCTGAAGAGAATAATCCGACGGGGATTGGCTTGAACAACATGACAGCAGATTGCCGGCCACCAGCAGCACCATCACTGGAAGGTACCACTGGCTCTTGAACCATCAGCAGCCAGGTGCCTTCGTCTTGAGTCGACTCTAGATTTCATTTAATCTCTTGTTCATGTCTATATTTAATTGGCCATCCCCTAGTAGTCTTTGTGTGGTTCCCTGGTACCAGATTATCATTATCTATCTAATTTGACTATTTATTCTAAACATTCGAATTGGTCTCTTATCTTCTTCAAAATGCCGCATTGTTACCAATCTCCGAAATTAAAGGCCACTGCGTAGATCCAGAAAAATTAAATTGGCAGATTTAAAGACTCCATGTCCGAATCCAGCAAGTCGTTAGTAGTACTACCATTGTCAGCAACTTCTTGAACGTGCTCAGGCTGCGCCCATTGTTGATAAACTCACTATCATAGCTGCGAAGAATTTCGAATTGACAAGTTCCCAGTTTTGCCGCAGCATTGCCCGCAGCATTCAACTGTGCCGTAGTTCAACTTGAAGTGGCGTGGTGACAGTGATGACGGTGGAGTGACCATGAAAGTTGTCAGGCGTCCAAGTCTTCTCAGATTATCAATAGTAGTACGACCAGTGTGGCTGAGTCACGAACCTCGGTTGAGCCTAGTCACGGTAGTAGAGTAGCGCATGCAGATAGCATGTTCAACCGCAGCCTGGCTCGAATGATGTAAGTTGGTCAATCACTTAGACTAAGACACAATCATTACTAACTGGGAGGAGGGGACTTTCAACAGGCTGGCGCCCATCAGTGCCAGTGACTGACTCGGACTGGCTGGAAGTAGCATAAGTTATGTATCACACATTGAGAACCGCAGTTACTGTGGGTCAGCACAAATCCGCGACTCCGAGTCATCCAGATTGAAGATTGCCAGGTAATTCACGGTCATGGTTGCCAGTTTACCCAATCACGCACTAGTAGTATGTTGAAAGCCAGAGAGCGCAGCTAATGCGCAGGCAAGCAGGAGGCCAATGTATACGACTGGGTAGGACATATTTACCTTGTAATATGAGGTAGTTAGAGTTGCTTATAGCTTAGCAGGTGGTAGTTAAAAGGCAAGAGAGATAATTTGTATAGGGCTAAACTACAGCCCTTATATACCTATTCTACAAGCGTATTAGTAAGCAAGTTACACGCTACATGTGATAAGTAAATATATAAATAGACATTGCTAGAATGTTCCAGCATAGTCTAGACTCA
>ML210513.1:0-19154 GCA_004369085.1 Coprinopsis marcescibilis | reverse complement strand
CACGCCGAGACGTACTCTATCTTAATCGAAACCTTAGTACCGGACGACACCGAACGAACCAAGCTTTTTCGTGCCATTACCGACGTACCGACAGTCGCCGCGAAAGCTAGCTGGGCTCTGAAATGGATCTCGGATCCAAACTCCCCGCTTCCCATCAGATTATTCGCTTTCGCCTTGGTTGAGGGTCTATTTTTTTTGTTGTCTTTCGCCGCAATATTCTGGCTCAAAAGTCACGGAAAAATGCCAGGCCTTTGCTATTCGAACGATCTGGTATCCAGAGATGAGGGGCTACACACAGACTTCGCATGCGTGCTTGTAAATCTTTTGGACGAGAAGCTTACCGGACCCACAGTATACAAAATGGTGAAAGAAGCGGTCAAAATCGAATGCGCGTTCGTTGAAGGCAAGCCAATAGCATTTACTATCATCATTCACCACTAACAGGATATATAGACTCACTGAATACAGACCTTGTATCGATGAATAAATCCATGATGCAAGACTACATAAGATACGTTGCAGACAGAATTATCGCAGCCATCGGTTTCCCGAAACTATACAACGCAATTAACCCAGTGAGCAGTACGCTCGATACCTGGCTACTGCGCTCGATCGTACACTAGGGTGAGTACAAACACAGAAGCCACAACACGCTCCTGCCACCTCTCGTACGCTCAGGGAGCGCTAACGGAGCAGCCAGTCGCTCGGATCCTCCGGTATGCTCAGCGAGCATGAACTGCACAAATGAATCCCCGTCGTGTCGAAAAAGGTGGAGTGCATGCCGGCGCATCTGCCGCGCGTAGAATGGATCATGAAGAACTTCAAGGCACCAGTCTTAGAGGTCACAGCACCGTGCATCGTGCTCGTAATCCTGGCCCTGATACGGCGCGCTAAAGGTCTTTTTCTGCAACTATCAAAGATACAGTGCGTCAAGACATCTCATCCCCATTATATGAAGGTGGAGTAGCTGTTTACACACATTCGAGGTCTGCATCATCGCCATTGCAGCGATCAATCCTTTGACCTCCTGAACGTCAACCAGGGTATATTTCTTCGGCTTCTTCACAATTTCATTGACAACGGACATCAACGACGCCGTTTGTCGGTCATTGAGACGAGGTTCCTGCATGAGCGAGGCCAGCTTAAAGTCGATATGCAAGCGACAAGGCGACTGTGGGTTTCGCTGATGAGAGGTGCCGGTGCGTAGCGTCGCGTTTGGCTCTGGTAACCTGGACCTGCATCCTTTGTACGTAGTGTAAACCGTTTCTTCTCCAGAGGCCGGATGTGTATCGATTTTGATATCATCTTCGATAGGACCACGGTTGAGAGCTTTTTGAATGGCTTCAATTTCGGGGTCGCCTTCTTGCATATCAGATTGACCACCTCCGATGAGTAAATCATCGTCTGGAATTGGCGGTTCATGTTCATACACAAGGTGGATTCCTCTGTCCGGCCCTGAGTAGTAGGTCAGTGAGTAGATTTGTTCCGGAAACGCGATGGGAAACGAACCTTGTTGCGGCAAGTTTATTCAGCAGGGATTATTATCTAGACTGCCAGTCATGCTTTGAGCTACCCCTAAGAGACGTAAGAATGTTAGAGGGTGCCATGGACTCCACAAGGACCGTACACACCAAACAGGTTATGCTTGCGTTTCTTGGCCTGAAGTTGTCTGACACTTTCTCCAGCTGAAAAGGTTTTTAGTCGCATATATTTTCTTCAAGTACTCGTGTAAGTACTCATCTAACCTGCTGAGACGTCCTTTCAGAGCTTCTGGCACCAGTGTACCTCTAGAACTAGTACCGGGAAGCCCATCCTCGATGCGAGTACGGCAGGCTGAAGCATGGTTAGGAAGTCCTTGTGCTGAGAAGCTTCGGCGGCGGTGAGGGCACTCTACATGACAAGCAGGCGCCCGCTTTCTTGGCTGGTCATTTGTAACCTTTGGCACGGGCAAGTACGAGACGACCAGGTGTGGGGTGCGCTGTGGATGCTGAGGATTGTCGGTAAATAGTAGTATGAGCAACACGGAAGTGTTCAATTTTCCCGTTGCTCAGTTGGCATTACAGACTCCGGCAATTTCCTTATAAGGCCAGACGATCGTGGTACGGCCTGGCGCTGATAAGACACACTCGCGTCTTTTGTTCAAAGGCCGGCCCTTACAAGGCATATAGCGCCCTTGCTATGGGACCTGTAGGGCTCTCCACACGCCTTTGCAAAGGGGCTGAGCTTATTCATCGTGACAATAATTATTTGATTCCACTGCAAAGAACTTTTCTGTACCGGGTGACACAAGTTTGTATCGAGACGAACGTTCGCCTATTCAACTACTTAGGGTTAGGACATGAGCTAAGGCTAGCCGTGCCATCCTACCTTACCCAGTTTTCCGAATTGAATGGGTTATAAAATAGAGATCCAAGTGTCTTGGTGATTCTGTTGAGAAAATGTGCGCTGGGCAGCACTTTTAAATTGCTGGGCTTCTTCCCATTCTGTCCCCAAGCTAATGGTGAGACACAGCCCAATAATTAAATGCAGATGCACGGTGCGTTCCCGAGGTACGCGTCCTTCCTTTTTCTGAGTTGCCGAATCACTTTCCTACTGCCATTGCTTGACATTGTTAAGTGATCGAAATTGTAACCTTGGAGGCCCGCAGAAGCAAGAGCAGAATTGTGAGTCGCCGAATCACGTCCCAATACAGCAACACCAGCACTGAGATAGCGGATAGCGAAATCAGTTCCGTTGCAACGGCGATTGCGAATCCCGCAAAGCGCATTGATGGTGATGCCCAACGAAGCAAGCTCTGCGACGAGTTCAGTGGCTCCCGGAAAGTCCCAGGAAAATTATCAACCCAATTCGCATCATTCAACGACTCCCTTGACCCAAATTATTCATCAAATTCACTGGCCCTGCGCGCTAGGATAGTGAGTCGCCGACTGGCTACTTCACAACCACCGTGATCGTGGCAGGGATTTCCGACCCCATTCTAATCAGAGAGTGGAATATCGCCTCGAGAATGAAGGAGATACATGACGGGAAAAGAGAAAAAGAACGAACGGAAAGTTAAATGGGACGGCGAGAAAAGAAGGAACGACGCGCTACGGCACCAGTCAAGTTTAGGTTCAAATTTCTTCTTTAACCAACCACAGAGCCGGACGATGGGGATAGGGTACGTACCTTTTTCATTCATTACGCTGACATTTACGAGACTCAAGACAGTTAACCTTGAATACCGGACACTGCTATGCATGCTCGTCAAGGACGCTCCTCGGAACGCCGTTGAATGACCCGTGCGTTCGAAGAAAATTTGTCTCAAAAGGCTGCCAGGATGTCCGAAGAATTCGTAAACGGGGCTTAACTTGAGCAAGAAAACATCTCCGCAACAGTAAGTACTTTCCAGCAGCCCAAGGGTTTCAGGATTAAGCCAGCTTTAATCTACTTGGAAAACAGTCTTTGCGTTGCGCTCGTTCTGCCACATCTGCTTGACGTAACCGTGAGTCGGCGACCACCTTCGCTGAACTGTCTCAAGTACTGTTATATCCTCGCGTACCTCAGCAAGTATACGCACATTCGACAAGCGTTCTACAAGCCCCGAGTTACTTTCATCCTGCGGGTGTCAGCTGTACAGCCGCACGACCCACCCCCCACACCCACGACACCCCCGCCTCCTTCGTCGCGAGATAGGGAGCAACAGGAATCGAGCAGTTCGGGGATGGATTGATCGGGCCCGGTTCCCGAAGTGTTTGTCCTGAACGCACTGCCACGAGCGACGTACTGCCACGAGCGACGCCTAACCGCGGAGCCCTTCGAGTCGCAGGTGAGTCGTCGAGCCGCACTGCTCGGACTTCTCAGTACGGTTCGGTACGGAATTCTAAATACGGATCTATCTGCACGGATTATTCAGTACGCAGGCACGGATATCTCTGTACCGAATTCTCAGTTCGTCTCGGTATGTACAGCTCGGTACAGATATCTCACTACGGATATTTTGCTACGTCAGTACAGAATTCTCAGTACAGGTTTCTAGGTATGGAATTATCAGAGGCATAAATTAATTGAGATGAAGGAATATATATACTACAGTTTACAATTTAACTCCAAGGAAGTCAACCACGTTACTCATCCTTGCTTTGAAACCAAGGCACCGACTCTGCAAATCATTCCTCTCCCCGGCACTGATAAGGGCCATCCTTTCTCTTGGCCAGCTTCTCCCATCGTTTGATTGAATCCGTCACAATTTTTAATTCGTCCGACAAGCTCTCCTTATCCCCAGTGGATGGCGACCAGTTACTAAACCCAAGTCGACGCCCATTCATAATATTTTGGCGACATCTTCGAAAAAGGGGAGGTAACCGTGTAGGGTTAAGGGGTTAGCGTACTGAGATTACTGAGTGAACGTACCAGGCCAGACTTACCAAGCGTACCAAGCCACAGCCCGTACCGGACATACCGTACTGAATGTACCGAGCCAGACGTACTGAGCATACCGAGTAACCCTACCGTACTGAACGTACTGAGCACACCATACTGAACGTACCGAGTGTACCGAGCCAGACGTATTGGACGTACTGAGAATACCGAGTAACAGTAACAGTGCCATACTGAGCGACCATACCGAGCCAGACGTACTCAGTACCCCATACCAAGCGACCGTACCGTACACTGAGCTTGCTGGGCAACCGTACCGTACCGAGCTGTGTGTACCGAGTGCACTTATTATGATATGTACAGATACTATCAACGTAAATAAAGGAGGTTACATCTCAAAAAGGTGCTCGTTCTTGCCCCATTGAGTCTTGTAGCCCCAGTCTTTTGGCTTGTCGTGCAGCACTTCATAGCTTTGGACTGGAAAGAAGAAAACGGACCCGATCCGCCCAGACGTAATCTGGTTCTTCTTGTCCATCTGACTGGTCTCCAATGGCCTGAAAGGCGCCACCCTGTGATATAAATCACCTGCGTAGAAGATGCAGACATCCCCCGGGGAATACCTGTGAGGGAGCTTCAGTACAAGAAGCTACAAAATACAAGTTACGCACGAAAGCTTGGCCCCTAACTGTGGAAAGATCATCTCCCCGCCACTGTACTGCCCCACACCAAAGCATACCGAGGGTCCTAAATCCTGGTTGTCCTTGTGAAGCTTTCCCTGAAGCTTGAAGATCACCGCGCGCCCAAGAAAGGGACCAGGATCTTCCCGGAGCCAAACGCCTGCATCGAAGGCGGCTTGATACTTTTTGTACCACTCAGGGAACGCATGTTTGAACATGATCCCAATTACCGTGGCAACCTCTTTGGTTAGAGAGTAGTATGAACCAGATGCTGCCAATGAGGTGCTGGTGTGGGTTATGTCGCCAGATATGAAAAGCCCCTGAGGAGCGGAGAGTCAACCTATCAAGTGGAAGGAAGGCAACGGAATGCTCACCTTCTCTGGCTGTTTTTGCTGTATCCAGCCATGTACAAGATGGGCCACCCCAGGCATCTCATCACTTTGGACTCCTACCCCAGATCCTTCGTCTAAATCGTGCCTTGTTGGGTCTATAAAAGAGACCCTTATGTCTGTACACAAAGCTTGAGCAGCTGCCTGATAACGGCGGCACTGCTCCACCTGAAATCTTGTATCAAGAAAGGAAGGAACCCATGCTACAAAAGCTTACTGATAGGCCATCCTGAATCGGGGTGAGAGTTTCACTGTTGTCTCCCAACAACATGGCCTCGTTCAAGTCCTCTTGTGTCCTTCCTAAGAACTGATCATTGGCAGTTACGGTCTCGTATCCCTTTCCCATTTCCTTTCCCTAATATGCAAGTCAGTCACGAAAACCTTTGGGATTACCGATATAGCTGACCTTGTCATAGAGCCTCTGGCCAAAATAGAAAAGAAGTGGAGAACCATCAGAGTCCAGCCAGACACCAGATACAGCCTGGGGCTTGATGGTAGGGTCAAGCAGAGCTTCGCACTCTGCATCAAGCTCCTTAATTTCCTTGGGTGAGAGAGGACGCTTCAGGTCTTCGTGTTTCCTGTCCAACTTTATTCTGGTTGTGTTTTTCATGTACAAGGCCATTCTCCGCTCTGTCACCGTTACAAGTTTCCGGAGCCTCTTCGTTGGACTAAGGGCTTGACTATTCTGAGGCGTAGCCTCTGGTAGGCCCATCGTCAATGGGTGGGGAGCGCCTGTCCTCCCTTTTTTTGGACCAGGCCATCTGCTTTTGCGTTTGGTTTTCTGACACCGAGCCTAAGTTGTGGAAACCAGATGCGAAAGTGTCAAACTCACCGTGTCGGGAACCTTGGGCATGGTTAGAAATGTATGAATCAGAGCCAAACGCGTGAGCTGGCACGCGATGTGTCACTGCTAAGATTACTCAGCCTGCTTTGATGGACAAGCGACACCTGCTAGCGTGACGGTCGAGGGAAGTTCGGCTTCATCCAGTCATTCGCTGCGGCTTGACAGAGCCCAACGCGGCCCAAGTCCCTCCGCCATGTCTTCATCCTGGTCAAAAATTGCGGGTACATTCCGATGGGATGAGGATACGGCACTAGGTGGCTCCGAAGACTCGGGATTCAAGTGTACATCCTCAGTATATGTTTGTCTTTTTATCTTGAAAAACAATCTCAGTATATCCGAAGCGGCTCACCGCGCAAGAAAATGGATGCTCAACATCCAGATCTGTGTTTTCGTTGTGCAGCACTGGAAGTTTAAAGAGTCCCCGTTAAATCTTGCATGAAGAATTTGGCAAGTTCGATCTCATTATGTTTTTTTTCCAACTTCCAGGGAACTTCAATTCCTGGGCCCGGTCACCCTGGTTGATTTCCTTACAACATATGAGATGCGATAAACATCTGATGTCGGAGATAACTGACAACATCGTCAGACCGAATTTCAAGACATCGTGAGGCCGTCATCGAGTTCCGACGCCGTGGCACCAACTTCAGTGTTTGGCCATGTACACAGGCCCCGTGACTGCATCGCAGACTGGGTGTCCAAGGCGCGACTCGGACTCCCAATTCTCTTCCTGTCAACATGCCTCGAGTCCTGCACAAGTCCAACCAGCATAACCTTCAAACTCCCTACCCTGCTCATTACTTATCAAACCTACCCACTCCGTCACCTCCTTTATCATCGTCGTCGTTGCAGGCGTCATCGAGTTCCCCTTCCCGTAAAAGTACGTCCGGCTCCACTAGATCGACTGGAACCGATCCCGACAAGAAAAAATACGTCTGCCTTGAATGTGACCGCGGTTTCACAACTATTGGTCACCTTTCTCGCCACATCCGTGCGCACACTGGGGAGCGCAATCACAAATGTCCCTTCCCTGGCTGCGAAACACGATGTTCGCGTCAAGACAATCTTCATCAACAGTGAGTTATCTACTCGGAATGCAAACCGATTATACTGCGACTAACACTCGCTTGACAGTTACCGTATTCATTTGAACAACGCCTCACCATCTAAGAAGAGTAAGAAGAGCGGCAACACATCGTCCAGTGGGAGCACTACCTCTTCCGCACTTTCTTCTGCTGGAGCTACCCTTGTCGATGGCTCTTCGGCCACCTTTCCAACTCTGCCTCCGTTGTCGCCTCCTCCATTGGAGCAGGCTCGTCTTCATCACATTACCCCGCCAGATTCGCCACCGCCTCTGGCCCAGGAAACTCTGCCCGCCACATTGCAGATGCAAGGGTCCTCTTCCAGGTCAACATCGTCGCCCCAAGCTTCATATTCCAGTAGGCATCAAAATGCCTTGTCACTCTTGCCCCCGACCAGTCTGCACAGCTCACCTTCAAATTCCATCCAACTGTTCTATCGGCAGCCACACTCCTCGTATCCCGAGCAGCAACAGTCTGATAATTATCACTCTTACATTTCAACCGCGCCTTCCAGTGTCTCCCGCTCACCAGTCAACAATGGTTCGCCGACTCAATATTTGACCTATCCCAGTCCTGAACATGAGCATGGTCAGTCGAGCTCTCTGGTGAGCAACGGGTCAATCCATCAAATACACATCAGGAACATCCCATCGGCATCACATATGAGTCGCCACTCTATCTTACATATCGCTAACAACTCCTACCCTTCGTCTTGGGCCTCGACCACCAACCCACCCTCACCGGTCTCTTCGCATTCAATCCCATCTCACACCTCAGGGCCTTCGATGCTCATCTACCCGGTCTTTACAGAAGAATCCAACACGTTCCAGTCCATTATGCCGCAGTCTCATCTCCCCTCGTCCACCCACAACAACTATCAAATGCATGGTGCTCGGTTCGATTCACCCCCACCAATTTTGGCTCCAATACCAGAGCGGTATATTCGTCGCGAAGACACGAGCGTTGACGCAGCAAACTATGGCATATATTCAACCTCAACCTCAGCCTCTTACGAATGACTTCGCGTACCACCAATCGACTGGTACGGGACATGGAATGTGGAAAACGGAAAATCATCTTCGACGAAGGATGACAACCCTGGTTCAGTGATCGACGTCAAACCCTACTTCGACACTTTTCGGTGGAGCTGGCTGCGGTGTCTCCTCCAGCTCCGCCAAATCCGAGTCGTTACCAAATGCGACGACCAGCTGTTTCATTGTTTGAGGCATTATCAGCCCTCTTGTCTAGTACATGAATGTTGGGGTAGGGTATTTCACCAGATTTAAACGCCTAAAAAATAAAGCGGTGGCTGGGGTGCGATGAAAGAAACGGTCGCTGTTGTACTTAAGGCAGAAACAGATAATGGCAAAAGTTAAACTAACATTTATTTAATGGCGATATTGACATCAACTCTCCGTAAACGATAGCAAAAGGATGAAACATTTACAGACGAATATGCATAGTTTCTTCATACAACTAGGGATAAACGCAGCTACTCAAGCTACCGAGTGTCGAACAGAGCGTGGTCCCCCTAACCTTCCCATGTTATGCCACCCTATTCGTATCGGCTCGTTGCATACCCTTTGATGGGGATCGGAGCGAGAACGCGGTACAGAGTGATGTTGTGGGTACGAAGCGTAGTGCAGATCGTAGAAGGTCGTGACTAGGTTTCCTATAATCGGATTCGTACACGTCGGATTCATTGCTTCCATAGCCAGGAACGCGAGCTTCGCGGACAAACCCCTCATTTGGGACGTGCGGTTGAACTCGGTTCAAGCCTTCGTCGTCTGCGTCTAATATCGCTCTTTTGTCGCAACTCTAATCCAGGAGTTGTGTGTTTTCAATAATGGCACCGCATATTTCATTGAATTCGCATCCACAATTGGCAAAGGAATGCTATACAAATGATCGACAATTACCCAAGCAATACAAATTGCGCGATACTAGCCAAGGCTGTACAAAATACTAAGTCAGCACCTAGCCAGAGGTACCGGCGTACCGAGCCTAGCGAACCAAGCGTGCTGACCGTACCGAGTGACCGTACCGAGCGTACTGAATGGGCAGGCCGTACCATACCGAGAAGAGCCCAGTGGGAGGGCACAGTAGTTTTTTGGGGCTAGCGGAGAGTATTGCATCGATGAACAAAACATGTATAAAGAGTATAGCTAGGACACGTTATCGCAGTAGGACTTGTAAAAACTTCGGTCGCCGACCCTCGCCCCCAGGGTGAGTAGATCCATTGTACTCTTTTCACTACCTGGAGTTTTTGTCAGTAAGAAAAAAAAAGGGGGACGAAGAGTCGGGGCATACCTTTTGAGAATTTTTTCCTCTGGCATTCGGCAAAGTCAGGCCTGGGGAACTCACCACTGTTGTCGGTAAAATCCTTCATACCTTGATTCAGGCGAGGATTTCCGGCCTGTACCATCTTCAGCTGATCCACGACCAGCTCGACCATGTGTTTCTTCTCGCTGCTGTCTTGGCACCTGCCGATATAGCCAATAATGTAGCAGCTGGAAGCAACCAGAGTCTTGATGTAAATGGAGTAGAACCAGTCGTCGACAGGGACCCCGTTCGACGATACCTCGAACTGCTCCGCCAACCACTCCATGACCTCCCCCATCATCCCCCGACAGATCATCATGTCCACGCGCTCGTGGCACGGTATCGCGTTGACATCAATCTGAGTGGCGAAGGGGATTGACGTCCAAATGTCCTCCTGGGAGGGGCGGTAGGTTCTGATGTCGATGACATTGAGGAGCTCGATGAGGCAAGCAAAGTATACCAACGATTTGATGTCGTCAGGGTTGCTGTCTTGGAGCTGGATCAACTCGAGGGGCTGGTTTCTGATGATGGTGAGGTTATACAGATGGTGCACCATACGGCGGATGAGTGTTCGGGAGACTGGGTGGTCAGTGTTGGTGACCGACGAGTTGATGAAAGTACTGTTGACCATGCCTGCGAATGTACGATCCATGGACCTGTATGAGTAGAAAAATCCACCTTTGCAGATGGAGTTCTCCACGGTGAAAACCGCATGAGGTGTGTTCGGAGGCATGATCCTAGGATTAAGAGTCAGCTGGGGGTTAGGTAGGGTAGTAACACGGATTCGCTCACAAGGTTGTCCCAGGGGTTAGCAGGATTCCTTCGACGTCCCAACCCTGCCCTCCGTCTGCCCTTTCCGCGTCCATCTTCAAAAATGCGTCGGACTCCAGGAAGCCCTTTTCAGACTTGCCGATGCACCACCACTTTGAACCGCAAACAATGTTGACAAATGTGCCAAATCCGTCAGAGTCGATATGCCAGTAAGACACGGCACCTCCCAATCCCGCGAGCGTCCATCGCATGACCTTGGCAGGGTTGAGGTCCGAGAGCTGGGCCAAGGACGGAACCACTTTCGCCTGTGTTTCCGACCAAGCAATCGAGTCATGCGCAAACGGGAGTCGATCGAGGTGGACGACACTCGAAGGGAGCGAGAGGGCGTTGAAAGTTCGACGCGTCCGGATGTTCTCCTCCGCCGATTTGATGAAATTGCTCGCTGGGATGTGCTTGTTCCAAAGCGCCGGCATAACATTCTGCGACTGGTCTGCAAGGTATTTAGCTGAGGAAGACGTAAAAAATGAAACTGGTTTTGGACTCGCCTTGGACTTCGAGGACCCCGTTCTTATCGAACGCCGCTTCGCACTCTGTCACAAAAGAACTTGCTTTGTATTCAATAGGCGCCTCCACCACCACTACCTTGCCTACCTGCAGGATGTCCTCGGCCAGGGTAGGATTTTCGGTGAACTCCTCTCTCCTCAAGATTTTAAAGACGCTGTCCTTGCCCCCTTCTGTGTAAAGGGGTTTCCCCTCCTTGTATCCGCTCCGAACAGACTTGTAAAAGTTTTTAAACTGCCCTTTTTGCAGATCCTATGGTTGGAAGATGAGGTTGGTGAGTCAAGGAAAAGCTGGGACTGTACTTACATCGATCCAGGCATTGGGCCAGGGTACAGCGGTGCCCTCTACGTCGAAAAAGGTGACGTCCTTGACAACGGTTTTTCTGACGCTTTCCTTTCTCTCGATTGTGAGCTAGAACACGGTTAGCAGGAAACACGGTGCTGAATGAAGGACGCCCTTACCAGCTGGCAGTCACGCATAACCGTGTCAGATTTTCTGGGACCCTCCCACTCCTTCCCTTTTGTGCGGGTGCTTGCCTTTCTTTTCCTCCTCTTCTTCTTCTTGCTCCCCTTCCCGCCTGCCTCATCGTTGGAGCTCGAGGACTCGTCGTCCGTGTCCTTTTCCCTGCCTCCCTTCGTCGTCGTCTTCGTCATCATCATCATCTTCTTCTTCTCTGTCTGTTTGCTTGATTTGGCCTTTGTCTTGGCCTCTGCACGACCTATCCTCGTTCTTGCAGCTTGATGGCTTGCCTCTGCCTGTGCCTCTGTACGACTTCCCCTCGTTCTTCCTGCCCAATTACTCCCCTCTGCCTCTGCTCCTGCCTGACTTGTCCTCGTTCTTCCTGCTTGATCGTTCGCCCCTGTCTGCGCGTCCGCCTGACCGCTTCCTGCCTGATTGCTCCTCTCTGCCTCCGCTCCTGCCTGACGATTGTTTGCCCCACCCCCATTCTCGTCCTCTGCCTGATTTCCCCTCGTCTTTCCTGCCTGATTGCCATTCCCACCTCCGTCCCCATTCTCGTTCTCGTCCTCTGCCTGGCCCTTCCTTTTCTTCACAGCCTGATTTACATCTACGTCCTCGTCCTCGTCCTCTTCCTCTACCTGGCCTTTGCTTTTCTCCCCCACCTCTGCCGACCTAGCACCCGGCGTCTCGTCAACCGTAGCCTTTGCACCCTTGGCTGGTGCTGTCTCTGCCTCGTCGTCGGTGGCACTGGCCCGACCTGTCTTCTTTTGCCCTGCCTCGGCTCTCTCCGTCGCCTCCGCATCCTCCTCCGAGTTACCTCCTTGGGGTTCCCTCCCTGTGTTGGCGCTCTCGTCCTGCCCCCCATTCCCAGTGTCCTTTTCTTTGCCAAAGGGATTAGGGTCCTCTTCGCCCTCTGCGTCTACATCCATGTCCGTCCCACTCTCCTCTTCGTCATGTCTCTCGGCCCGTCGTGCACGCTTCCCGGTAGGCATCTCGTACTCGGCAGCTTTCCGCTTGGTAGTGCCCGAGTAGTAAGGTGGGGGGGGAGCTTTTGTCGACGAAGCACCGCTGGGAGTGTTGAAGGCGTACTGAGGGAGGCGAGAGGTGGGAGTGATGGGATCCCCGACTGTCGTCCTGGAGGCCAGCTGCGCAAAAGGGTTCATCCTCTCGGACATTGCGAACCCTGCTTGCGAAGCCGAGGTCCTGGCCGCCTGCATTGATGAGGCTGGGGTCGAACTCGCACGTCCGAAAGGGAGAGAGGGGGGGAACGGACCGGTGTCCGTGCTGCGCGATGTAGCTGCTCGAGCAGCCCAAGAGCTCAACACTCTCGAGTCTGGGGTGACTTTGAACCAGTTGGCCTCGCCGTTCTCGAGCTGGATGGACTTGAACACCTGATCCAGCTGGCGGAGCATGTCCAAGAAATGCTGGGCGGCGGGAATGTCCGTTGTCGCCGCACAGAAGAGGCCATCCCAGATGACCTCCTCCACCTTTCCCAACCGTGGTGGACGATGGTTCCCGAGGCTGTATCCGCACTAGAGAAAGGTAAGTCGACTGACTGCAGTCCAAACACAGACAAGTCCCCACCTGCAAGACTTCCAGCAAGCTGATCCGATTATCCTTCCACACAGATCCGCCCGAAAAGATTGCGAGCGGACTGATGAGCAGACACAGCAACAGAGGCTGGCATACCCTCTGAGGCGTCAAATTTCCGAGAAGGCTTCTTTCCTCGGAACTGAGGCCCAACTGCTCCCAGAGAAGGGCGAGCAGATCGTTTGGGATGTCCGTATGGCCAGCCTAGGGTCAATAAGAATATATCGCTCTGGAAATCATTGAATAACGCACCAAAAAGAACCTTAGGGTCCACGCTGCAACGACAAAGTTTCCGGTCGCAGTTTCCTTCCCAGCCCCTATCATCCTCTGCGCCATTTCCCTGGCAGACGCCCCATCTATCTCTATCTCCTTTGATTGACCCTCCACTGAATCCGAGCCGTTTTCGACCACTTTTACTGTGAAAGAGGGGGCGGCGGTCGAAGTGTCTGGCTCATCCCTAACTGCCAGCGTTGACATGCTTTCTATGTGATCCGACCAATTTCTGAGAATGGCCAGCGACTAGAACTGGCTTGGTTGACCCACACCTAGATAAATAGACGTGTTACGCACCCTGTTATTTCTCAGGCCCACAATGTATTCGTCGTCCGACCTTTTCCACCTCTGAGCAGGTGGGGACTGAAGCTCCCTCAGAGCGATACGGTCCAGGAGCCTCGCTGCGGCTATGTACCGAGACACTGTTCGCACGGGCCCCCATTTCCCCTGTTCCTCCAGAGGGTTATTCGAAGATAGAAGTCTTGAGACCGTCCTTGCCGTATCAGCCCTGTTGCAGTAGCTTTGCTCCAAGGCCAAAAAGGCAGTCGCAAAGTTCTAATCGGTATCATTAGGCTTGAACCAAAACGACGCGTCGCGAGCACATGCCTTTCTTTCAGACCCGGAAAACATTTGCTCTAACCCCTCTGAGTGGATCACCGAGGAGAAAAATGGATAGCTGCGGCGCCAGTCCATGTTGCTTCTGATATCTGTCATGGCGGATGATAGCGGAGATATAATGATTCCTGTCAGGGCAATGTTCGAAATTCAACGCGTCGCGTGATCCTCAGAACCTCGTGCGCGAGATAGGTCACGTGATCTTCCAAATCTCGGCAGTGAGCTCAGCAAAACTGACATACCCACAGAGTAAAGAGGTAGCAATCAAGTACATAGCCATAAATGTATCGATCCGAGCGTGCCAAGTTGAACATACTGAACTGTATCCACTATTCCAGAAGATCGCCGTCGCGTTTTCCGAAGCCATGCCAGCTACCGGCGCCAAAGTCATTTGCTGAGATGCCCCAGGTCCGAGAAGAATGAGAGAGTCATCCTCTATATGCTGAGACCCCGTCGGTATCGTGGTGATGGCTATAAACTCTAAATTGCCCATGTGCGACAGTCGTAGCTCGTCTACTGCGCGGAAATGACGGAGCATGAGCTTTGTGGGGTACACGGTGCGGGGATCTCCAAGTTCCAAGTGCAGGTGCAAGACCCACGCTGTCTCGAAGGCGGCGCGGTAGCTTGCTTCGAATTGTTTGAAGAGTGATCCGACTTCTGCTTGGAAATTTGGATAAATCACAGCTTGGGCACTGGGAAATGCCACTTCCAGACGAAGAAGAATGTTTCTTCGCTCATCATAGGCAATGAGCTTGACATGCCTGAGATGTGTCGTGATGGACCAGCTGTGTGGGGTTATTGTTCTAGTTGGGATGGCGTTGTGGAGTTTGTTTACCCAGGTACCATCGAAAGCCATTACCCCAGATTCGGTAAATTCGACGTCCTGGTGACAGACGAGCTGTACGTCGACAACGCAGTGGGAAGAAAATTGTAGACCTCCTAACAATGCAATACAGTCTTCTAGGAGCCCGAAAAGGTGAAGATGATCCAAGTTCGACGTGGGAACTCGACCG
The DNA here is from genome assembly GCA_004369085.1 of Coprinopsis marcescibilis. NCBI lineage: Eukaryota > Fungi > Basidiomycota > Agaricomycetes > Agaricales > Psathyrellaceae > Coprinopsis > Coprinopsis marcescibilis. The sequence continues at coordinate 4,202 of ML210513.1, read as the reverse complement.
TCCGGGAGCTGAGCGACCAATGGATTGATGGAAATTGTGGACGTGAAATCCAAACTATCGTCTTTTCCACTTCGTCCACAGAGACGATTGCGTGATGGAGTGATAGAGATCGTAATTTTGGGAAGCAACGGAGGCGGTTGAGCCATTTCTGTGGGGTGAATACCTTGAAGCGCAGCATGCTCACTTGACGGTAATCCTTGCGAAACTTGCCCCACTGACTGATACAACGGCCTTCATCAAAGGTAACGTTCCGAATCCTTGACGTGAACTTGGTGTCGCTTAACAACTTGTCAAACCAAGGATGGTTCATGAGAATCTCGGGATTGACTATGATCACATTGTAAATTCCCGAGGCCGCATCCTGTTGGGCAGTCAAAAATAGAGTCATGATTCTTCATGACAACATCGGATAGGTTCTCGGCACTTATGCTGATTGCAGATATGTTAGCAGCCTTGAGCTGTTGCTTGTTCTGCTTTCCAAGGAGATTAAGCGGTGTTACCGCGGTGTTGACTGTATCTGGTGGTACAGGAATTTGGTGACATTACGATCTCATACCAGGTGCAGTGAGATCTAAAGTCTCGACCATCGACGACCGCACCTCTGACAGTGCCACAAATTCAGTTCCAGTATGGAGAGTAGTACTTTGATGGCGGTCGCGGAACTTGGTCGTGTTCAGGCTTTGCAGTCTGTTGTTCTACCCGTCGCCCCGATGCTTTCTCATCAATTCATTTGTCTACAACGTCTGTCACAAATCATGTTACGGATGGGGCTATGTATCTAAGGAGAAGATAAGAAGTTTTCAAAGGTATGAGCACGTGACCACACTGGCCTGAACGCTCAACGACGTGCGTTGCATGCACTGCCTTGCCCACGTTTCGCTCCAACCCTCTCATTTATCTCCTCTGCAACGTCTACAAATGGATCTCGAAGACTTCATAACTCGCCTCACGGAAAGAATCGTAAATGACAAGTTAACCACCGTTGAACTCACCGAGATGCAGGGCTTCAGCCCCTGGCTTCCGACGTGAGCAGCAAGAAAACTCAATTTGTCAAAGGCGGAGTGGGCGTTGCGCATAGAAAGCTGAACTTCAGAGTCGCCCTAGCTGATGTCTTGCGCGGCTTCCATATACCAGAAAAATACCCCAGCATCGTTGGGTCAAAACGGAGGGCACATTGGCTAGAGTTTTTGGAGAACCAATGGATTCGGCGTCAGGACACAGGATTGGAGGCTTATGTGCAGACTGCCGGCAATGAGCTCTTGCGGGAGTGCTGGAGAGCAGTGGGGTTCTGGATGGGCCAAGACGCAGACAAAGACAGTAGATTCAAAAAGTTGATGGAAGATGCCCGTGCGGAATCATCTGAACCCAACACCGCCGATGCCAAGGCGATGGTGGGGCCCACGCATGGGTTGACGTTGGCGGTAGGAGAGTACAAGAGGTTGAAGATGAAAGATATGCAGCAGGTTTCCCGATATCTGAACATCCTTCCAACTGAGACCAGGAAGTTGAAAAGCGGTGGCACGGCCTCAAATTCGGGATTAAACATGCTTTGCCGGGTGAGCGATCCTCCTAATCTTGCGGGTGAATGAAGACACTGACGGTCGACCAAGTGTATGCAATACATGCAGAAAACGAACTGTCAGGTCGGCTTCCTGAGCTGTACCTTCGACTGGTTCTTCCTGTTGTTTCGACTTGGGTGAGATCCGATGCCAATGCTAATTGTACAAATACTGACATGACTAAAGAGGTGATGAGAATGATCCGTACATCATTTCTCAGAACCTTTTGGACGTTGAGGGAGCCAAAAGGGAGATCCACAAACCGAACAATAAAGATAGCCCCATTGAGGAGTTGGAGGACTGGGTAAAGAGCCTTGAAGCCTCAAGACAAGACCCAGTCAGGGTGCGGCGAATGGTGGAGGTCCACCTCTTCGTTTGTGCAGTCCTTGTCAGGCTGCTCAAAGGGAGGTTGGACGAGGAGGACCAGAAGAATCCAATGGTGATGGAAGGCAAAGACATCCTTGCCGTGCAGAGAGACGTTGGGAACAGTGAGATGGTGAAACGGGAGTTCACCAAGGAGGAATGGCTTGTCATTGGTTACAACCCCCAGACTTGGTTTTCCGGTGGGCGAGGCGAGCCTCAGAAATGGGGCTCTTTCAGTCTACCCTCTGCGGCAGACCACGTGCGTCTAGCGCTTCGCTTCCTTCCCTTGACGATTGTCTTTGCGCTGACAAGGCGGATTCTATTTCTAGGCCTAGTGCCAATCATCGTCGAGGGGAGGAGCTGGCTTCGGTGAGTTCTTCTCTCATGTGCTGGATTTTTCTGACTTTCCTGTAGGACTGGGACCATATTTATGAAATCAGGGACTATCGAAGAAGGAAACAGAACTTTTCTATGTTTTGAACGCGAGCAACAGCTTATATTTAAAGGTTACTATGACTTGCGGGCCCGGGACAATGAATGGGCCATGTATTCCCGCCTTGGCCCTCACAAATGGCTTCCAGTGATATATGGAAAGGGGGAGATGGGGGGAGATGGGGGGATTTTCTTCAAAAATGAGGGGGAGTCTCTTACGTTGGAAGAGTGGCAGTCGGAGGACGTCATGGCGTTTGCTTATCATCGCCTTCGGGACCTTCACAGCTGGAATATTCACCACCACGACGTTTCTCCACAAAATATTGTCCGTCGTCGCGACGGGTCTCTCGTCTTGATAGACTTTGAGATGGCGGTCGATTCCTCCGACTGCGATTTAGGGGAGCAGTGTCCGGATCTCGAAATGATGGACTGGATCAAAGAAAGGGTACCTGTTTCAGCAAGCGAGTTGGAGAGTAGGGGAGTAGGTGTTGGGGAAGGCATATCGAGGGCTTTGGGCTGGGGTATTGGGTTAGTTGGAGTCCTTCTCCCGTACCTATTCTATTCGTTTTCGGCTGCCATTATGCCCACTTTTCTTTTCTAATTTTCTCACCAATCTATATACTGCACTTCAATGCGATGGACATTATGAGAATAAATATATGCTTTTCTCCAAAGATTCCCCCAAGCCCTTGTCGATAGGACGGTTTTTTCACGCTCTTTACTTGTGCGTCTGAACGGTTTTTGTTTGGTTGGTTGAACAGCGCTTGGGCTCGGCTCGGTACCCTCACTCAGGTAGGTACAATTGGGTCGACTGGCCTGGTACACTCAGTACGCACTCTGTACGGTCACTCGATGCGCTTAGTACGCTCGGTACACCAGTCTCCATACGGTCGCTCAGTACTCTCCGGTCGGATCTATTGTACGGACTGATCCGTTAAGGGACGTGCATGGACCGCACGCCCACCTCATGTTTAGGAGTACCCAATTCGTTTATCGATGCAGTAGCATAGCAGCCCCTTCCCCAGCTGTAAACGACCGATCTGAGCGAGTGGAGTGTACATACTGCATCCAAATCGAATGGTAGCATTAGTATATGGTGAAGGGGGAGGTACCTTCCAATACGCCTGGCTCGGTACTGTCGCTCAGTACGGTAAGGTTACTCGGTATGCTCAGTACGTTCAATACGTCTGGCTCGGTACTGTCGCTCAGTGCGTTCAGTATGGTAAGGTTACTCGGTATGCTCAGAACGTCCAGTACATCTGGCTCTGTACATTCAGTACGGTATGTCCGGTACGGGCTCTGGCTTGGTACGCTTGGTAAGTCTGGCCTGGTACGTTCACTCAGTAATCTCAGTACGCTAACCCCTTAACCCTACACGGTTACACAAGTAGCTCTGGCTCGGTATGGGATGCTCCAGTACACTTGGCTCGGTACTTACAAGCTCTAAGAGCCTCAGGCTTATGAGCCGCCGCCTCAGCTCCCAATTTGGAAACTCGCGCACGCGAGATTGCATAGGGTTAGGGTTAGACCGATTGGGGATCCCAACTGGCCCTTATATCTTGTTGGAGTAGGATTTGAGGGTGGGGATGTAGGGTTATAGAGTACATGGTTTCAAGAATACAATTGTTGGTGAATAGCAAGTGGGGCAGATGGGAATGGGCGGTCCTGGGGGGAAGGTTTGAGGAATCGAGGAACAGGATAGAACAAGGAACGTACTGAAGCGGACTTGGGTAGCCCTTAGTTGGAATGAAACCCAGGATCGGGCAGCATGGAGAGCCAGCGGGCTCTGCGAATCACACTGATTTAACACCTTGTCCGGACACCAGCTGGCGTCGCGTTTTGGACAGA
>ML210510.1:0-12509 GCA_004369085.1 Coprinopsis marcescibilis | reverse complement strand
CATGTTCCAGCTCAGAGGCATGCCGGACCAGACAGATTGTCTCGACGCCCGGGAACCATGGATGTGGGAGATGATATGGGAGATGCGGAGGAATGGGTGGATGAGTTGTTGAGTTGCGGAATGTGGGTGGCACGTTCGGTTGAGGTTGGCGAGGGGCGGTTGTTTGGGAGTGACGGAGCGAAGATGGTGGGAGCGGTGTTGGTGTTGAAGGTTGGAGGTGCTGGGGAGACGGTGAGGATTGAGAGGAAGGATGAAGAGGCTGTGAAGGAGAGGGAAGATGAGCTGAGGAAGATGTTGTTGTTGTTGGAGACGATGGGGGTCGGAGACGAGACGACGAGTGCAGAGGAGAAGGAGAGGTTGATGAGGAAGGCAGTGAGGCAGTTTTTTGTGGCAGGAGGGAAGTTGTGGAGGAAGTTGGTTGAGGGGAGACACAAGCTGGTGGTTTTCGAAGATGAGAAGAGGTTAGGGATCATGAAGGAGGCGCATGACAATTTTGCTCACCGAGGCTTTTATCCAACTCGACGTCGCATCGCCGATCGGTTCTGGTGGCCCTCGCTCGAGAGGACATCCATTGGTTCCTCAAGACCTGTCACGAATGTCTGATAATGAGCAAGCAGAAGGTTGTGATCCCACCTGTTATGGCGTTACCAGCAACGCTGTTCACGAAGGTGCACATCAACACAATGCACCTTCCAGCTTCGAACGGGTACACTTACCTCGTTCAAGCACGTTGCAGTCTCTCGGGCTGGGCAGAGTGGAAGGCGCTGAAGAAAGAGAACTGACGCACATTGGCGGGGTTCATCTTCGAGCACCTGTTGTGCAGATGGGGAGTTGTGGTGGAGCTGGTGACGGACAACGGTCCCCCATTCATGGCAGCGTTGGAGGACTTGAAGGAGAAGTGGGATATCACCCACATTCGGATTACCGGCTACAATTCGAAGGCGAACGGCATCGTTGAGACCACGCATACACCAGTTCGAGACGCGCTGATCAAAGTCACATCAACCAAGGGAGGGATGAAGAAGTGGGTCAAACACGCACCTTACGTCTTTTGGGCCGATCGAATCACGACTTGCAAACGAACTGGATTTTCGCCATTCTTCGCAGCTCACGGTGTAGAGCCACTCTTGCCATTCGACGTTGTGCACGCAATGTTCATGTTCCCCGACTTCAACGACAAGGTTAGCGATGCCGAATTGCTCGCCATGTGAGCCCAGCACCTGGAACGTCGTGAGGAGGACCTGCAGCTCCTGCACGATCGCGTGGTTGCCAGCCGTTTCGCATCTCTCGAAGCCTTCAAGGAAAAATTCAAAAACACAATTATCGACTATGATTTCAAGCCGGGCGCATTGGTTTTGGTTCTTAACAAGAAGATCGAGCCGGACCTTGGTCGAAAGGGCAAGCCTAGGTACTATGGGCCTATGGTCGTTGTGTCTAGAGGAATGGGAGGTGCTTACCGTTTGGCGGAGATCAGTGGTGTGGTGTCGAAGCTGAAGTACGCCGCCTTTCAATTGATTCCGTATCATCGACGGTCAAAGGTGCACATCGAGGTTACGGAGCTGTTGGGTGCAGAGGGAGACGTGTGAAGTGGGGGAAAAGCGGGGAAGAGTTGAGACAGGGTTGAGGGGTTGATATGGAGAGAGTGGTGTGCGGAGTGGAGCTGATGTTATGGAGAGTGCGGAGTTTTGAGGTTATTTTGGGAGATGTGGTGTTTGAGAGGTGGAAAAATCAATGCAGTTGATTTTTAAAAAGTGTAGAGGGGATGTAGAGGTTGGTAGATAGCCAGTAGGTACAGTTACCGTAGAGTCTCGAGCCCGCGCGGGTTTCTTTGTTTGGATTCTAGATTAGATAAGCAGTAACATCTTGTACAGAACGACAACCATCTATCAACTACTTGATTTCTCTCTGATCGTTTCTGCTCGTTTCGTACTCGCAGCCTGACACAGACCTACACTATTGTGCTGTTGAATACGATGGGGAAGCTAGTCGAGAAGATGATCGCAAACCGTCTTCAGTTCAACATGATCAAATATGATCTTGTCCTGCCCAACCAGTTTGGGGGAGTGCATCAACGCTCCACTGAAGATGCTGGTATTTACTTGACCCACTTGGCCCGCGCCGGGTGGGCCAGGGGGGAGAAGACAAGTGTGGTGGCTTTTGACATCGCGCAGTTCTTCCCCTCCATCAATCATGAGATGCTCCTGGCTATCTTACGCCTCCAAGGATTCTCACCGCTCCTGGTGGGCCTCTTTGAGACATATCTGGTAAAGCGGTTCACATTGTACTGATGGAACAACTTCCAATCACAGCCAATGCAAGCGGACACTGGGGTGGGCCAAGGCAGCGCCCTATCTCCAGTTCTATTGGCCCTGTTCGTAGCCCCTGTCATGAGGCTATATGAAATCCGGGCAAGGAGGGACGGTCTTTGGACCACCCTCTTGTCTTATGTTGATGACGGTACTGTAGCCGCACAGTCCAAATCAGTCACAGGGAACAACGTGGTCCTCCAGAAGGCCTACGTCATTCTCTTTGCATTGTTCACTGCAGTTGGTCTAGAGCTCGAACACAGCAAGACCGAGCTGTTCCATTTTGACAGGGCCCATAAGCCGGAGAACCCGGCCCTGGACCTGGGCTATGCTCCCTACACAGGAGACACACCGCTTACACCCAAGATATACTGGCGATATCTGGGGTTTTACTTCGATCGGAAACTACTCTTTAATGAGCATGTCCGGTTCTACTCCACAAAAGCGCTCACCACAGTGATGGCGATGCGTATGCTGGGAAATTTGACGCGGGGCCTTGCCCCGCTTCACAAGAGACTCCTATACCGAACATGTGTGCTTCCCATAGCCACATATGGGTATAGGCTCTGGTTCTTCGATGGCGCCCGATACAAAGGTGCCCTGAAACACTTCCGAACCATGCAGCGGCAAGCCGCCCTGTGGATTGTTGGCACGTTTAAGACTTCCCCAACAGGAGGGGTCAAGGCACTGGCTGGGCTCATCCCCATCCATCTCCATTTGAGGAAGCTGAGAGATCGTTCCATCTATAGAGTGGCGACCCTATCAGCAACCCACCCAACCAGGTCGCTCCTGGGACAAAGCTACCGAAAGGATGCCAAGTCCCATGAGCTGTCTCTTGCACAGATGCCGTCCAAGCAGGTGGATAAAGTGTGGAGCACAATCACAGAGATTCAGAAACGTCTCCCAGAACTCACTGAGCTGTTCAACCCTACTGCAGAGGAGAACCAGCCCGGTGTCCGTCTGACGGACCGCTTTGCAGACCGTATTGCCTTTGACAAGTTCGTGCCCCCAAGGGAGCTGAGCGAGAGAAAGGAGGCTCTCAAAGAGAGGGAGCGGATCCTAGAATCCAAATTCACCATGGTAAATGAGATTCCGGACGCGTACATCGCGGCGACTGATGCCACGGTCCCCTGGGAAGTATGGCACCAGGCCATTGCTGGCTATATGGTGCATTCTAGCGGCAGAATGTGTTACGACACGAGGCGATAGATACACCTAAGTCGTTCGATGATAGTTTACGATGGAGTCAAGATGAGCGAACGTCGAGACGATTGAGTATTCAAAGTCTTCGAGTAAGACGATCCGTCGACAAGGAAGACTAACCAAAGTCTTATTTCGCAAACTATTGAGTAGAACAAAGTGAAACGAGATCGAAACTAAAGTACAACTACCAACTATGGTAAGTTTAAATATACTACCCTTATCTCTTATCGATCTTATCGATAAGTTCCACCCGTTATCATACTATAAATAAGAAAAAGTACTACGTTATATCCTCGTGTCCGTTATCTATCTAATAATACCCCCAAGTTCCGGTTCGACAGTCAGGGGTATCTATAGATTCATTATCAAACATACCAAACTTCCGAAAATATTCCATTTGTATTTCCAAGTAATCTTCGTCTGTGAGTACCCGTTTGTCGTCATGTTCTACCGTTGGAAGCGGTGTAACATTACCCCCGTTCTGGATTTGAAGCCTCCTGGATTCAGTCTCGATGGTCATCGTAGTTGCCGTAGTTGTTGAAGTCGTAGGCATGGAATTCCAGTCATTCTGATTGTTGTCGTAATGCCAAGCACGTGAGCCCTTAAGGCGGTTGGGGTAAAGTTTGTTGAGGCAGCATTCGTCGTCATCTGGAAGGTGGCGGGGGGCTTCTTCTCCGCAGGTTTGACATTCGTATTGATGGGGACAGAGGGCCTTGAGGTGACGGTCCGATCGGCAGGTGAAGCACAACTTCTTGCCGCCTCGGGTGATTGGAGGTGGTTGAGGGGTTCGGTTTGTTCCAAAATTGGGAATACGGTCTTCTTGGTGTGTCCGAATGGTAGAAGATCCCGGAGTAGGACTCTTCCTAGTATCTTGTCGTTGTCTTTCATCACGGATAGTGGAAGTTGGATTGGTGAGTCCGATCGATAATAAAACGGTTTTGCGGGGTCAGTTGGCAGTTGGCTGTTTTCTCCCTTTGACCATTGGAGAAAAACGTGGTGCGGGGTTGTGTGGAATTCGGGTTGGTCCTCGTTCGACGTGTTTTCCTTTTTCTGTTGTTTGGGAGTTGGTTGTCAGGGTCGGTTGATCGGGTTTTGATTGAGGATCTGTTGATTTTGAAAGACAATTCTTTCGAGGGTAGTTGGTTCCACATGTTGGCGAAGATCGGGGAGAGGGTGTCAGATTCTGAGAAAGTGGTTTCTTGATTGAGGGTCAAGTTATTTCAACAACAGATCCGTCTGACTTTACTGTTTCTTGTTCTTCCTTCTCCAACTTGTTTTTCTGGTGTTTCTTGTCACAACGCATCAAGAGGTAGGTCCATGATTCTTGAAGGGTTCTCCTGAAAGAGTCGAGGTTGGAGAATTGTTGTCGAAGGTCGTGAAGAAGTCTCTTCGTGTCTTGAATCGATTCGCATAGTCATTCCCTTTGATATACGAATTGTTGAAAGGAGATATATGTATCGGCGTCCGCGTCACCTGAGTGGTCTTGATCCCCGTTCATGGAGTCGAGTCGATCAGTGGGAATAGAAAAGAATTGGTTGGATCCGATAACCCGGTAGTACCATTCGGCGATTTCTTCCTCTTCTTTGTCAATGGCAGTTCGGAACGTGCCATTGAATCCTTTTCGTCCGGGATGATCTTTTGCAGGTGGGTGTTCAAATCATTTGGGTTTGTAAAGTGGGTGATCGTAGTTCGCATATTTGGCATTCTGGTCTCGTTCGAGTTCTTCATTGGGTTTGGTTGGATATTCCAGGTTGTATTGACCTGGTCGAGAGGGAGTAGGGTAGATGAGTTTGTCAGAGTAGACGGGGTTGGTGATTTCGATGTTTTGGGACATTGTTGTAGGAGTTCAAGTTAAGCTGGGTTAATCTTGGAGTAGATTGAAGTTTTTGGTGTCGACTTGTCTTGTCTTTTATAGTCGATGCAACTTCTTGTAATCTTCCAAGATCCGAGTGGCGTTGATCAAGTGACAAGGAGGTTCCCATGATGCTTCGGATATCGGGTATCCTTTCCATTGGACGAGGAACAGATGACCTCTTCCTTGTTTCTTGTGATTGATAATGGCCTCCACTTTGTATTCTTCTTGTCCATCGATAAGGTCAGGTGGTGGCGTTGTGTGGGAGGGGCCGTGCATGTCAGTTTCTGTGTAGGGTGTCAACCATATGGTATGGAAGACGTTGTGAATCTTCCATTGAGTCGGTAGTGCGAGGCAATAGGACACTGGTCCTATGACTTCTGTTATCTCAAAGGGTCCTTCCTGTTTTGGTCTTATCTTGTTAGACAAGTATCGCCGGTTGAGGTTCTTTGCTTCTAGCCAAACTTTATCTCCGAGTTTGAATGGAGTGACGTCATTTTGTGACTGGGTGATCATCTGGTTTCTGGCTAGTTCGTGTGTGGCAATGGCTTCTTTCCGAGATAGGGTAAGATCTTCCATTCTTTCTTCCACTGATGGGATGTTCGATTGTTCAAAGGCTTCTGGGATGCCTTGAGGTTGGAGTCCCATGATCAATTTGAATGGTGTCTTCTGATTGTCCACATGTCGTCGGTTGTTGTACGTGAATTCAAGCATGGGAAGATGGTCTTTCCAGGTCTCTGGATGGTTGACACAGTAGATTCCCAAATATGCTTGTACTTCTTGGAGACCTCGTTCGGAGTTGCCGTCGGTTTGAGGGTGGAAGGCCGTGGAAAGTCGAGAATCGATTCCGAGTCTTTTCAGAATTTCTCGATGGGATTTTGCAGCGAAGTTAGGGCCTTGATCGGAGATAATTCATTCGGGAATGCCGAATTGTCGAAATGTGGTGTCGATGATCATTTTTCCAGTGGTTTCGGTGTCGAGTTCCTTATTGCAAGGAGTGAAAATCACCCCCTTCGTAAGTCCTTGATCCACCTGGATCAAGATAGAATCGTATTTTGTCCTGTTTTCTTCAATTGGTGGTAGTCCTGACATCACATCCATGGTGACAAAAGCAAATGGTCGATGTGATCCCGTTGATTTGTTCGGAATAAGGGTCGGTTTTATTGGTTGACGGTTGATCTTGAATTGTTGGCAGATAGCACATCCTTTCACGTAGTCTTGTACTGCTCCTCTGATGCTGGGGAACCAATAGTTCTGGCTGACTTTGTAATATGTTTTGAGTTCTCCAGGGTGTCCGGCTAGGATTGAATCGTGATGGTCGCGTATGATCTGTTGTCGGAGTTCCTGATTCTGAGGAATGTACATTTTTCCTCGAAAGAATAGTGCCGTTTTCCCATCCTTTGTTTCTGTGTGCCAATCTGATAGGTCTTTCCGTAGTTCAGTAGGGATTTCTTTGTCTTTAAGTAAATCTTGGATTTTGTCTGCCATTCCTACGTCGAAGTTTTCTTCCGGTTGGTCAAGTACTTTAGTGAGGAGGTCCACGTTCATCAAGTTTACTTTGACTTCTTTTGGGAATTGATCTTCCGAAAGGAGAATCATGTCTTTGTTGTCGTGATTGCCGTGTTCCAGAAGATGATCCGGTCTCCGAGAGAGAGCGTCTGATTGAACCATTTTGCTTCCAGGGGTATAGTTGAACCGATAGTTGAATTCGGTGAGGAACGTATACCATCTTGCTTGTCATCGATTAAGTTTTCGGGTTTCCCGGAAGTAGGAAAGGTTTTTATGATCGGATAAGACCTCGATAGGATGTTGAGCTCCCATCAAGTAGTGTTGCCATTCGGTAAAGGCTCGAATAAGAGCCAGCAGTTCTCGGTCGTAAATCTCGTAGTTGCGTTTGGTTGGTGACAGAGTTTTCGATATAAATGAGACCGGGTGACGGGCTCCATTGGCGTCGCATTGTGTGAGGACGGCTCCGGTGGTGTACTTTGAGGCATCGCATTCGACTTGGAAAGGTCTTTCCAAGTCAGGCATGATCAAAACGGGTTGTTCGGTAAATTGTTGTTTCAAGGTATCGAAGGCTGTTTGGCGTTGAGGTGTCCATTTGAATGACACTCCTTTTTGAAGGAGTTCGTTCATCGATTTCGCCAGTTCTGAATATCCGCGAATGAATCTTCAATAGAAGTTTCTGAATCCTAAGAAGGATCGTACTTGTTTCACAGTTTTCGGGGTGGGCCAGTCCTGGATTCCAGTGACCTTTTTCGGGTCCATGGAGATTTGTCCTTCTTCGATAATCATGCCGAGGTATTCAATACGGGTTTGACAAAATTGGCATTTCTCCGGTTTCAGATAAAGGTCGTTATCCTTAAGCACTTGGAGGGTTTTTCTGGTGTATTCGATCATCTTTTCCTTGGTTTTGGTGAAGATGAGAATGTCGTCCATGTAGATGATGATACAGCGTCCCTCTGTCTTGAGTTTGTCGAAGATGTGGTCCATCATTGCTTGGAACGTTGCTGGGGAGTTGCACATGCCGAAAAACATAACCGTTGGTTCGAATAGTCCCAAATTGGTCTTGAATGCTGCTTTCCATTGATTGCCGTCTCTGATCCAAATGTTATTATAGCCCCATCGCACGTCCAGTTTAGTGAAGTACTTTGCTCCTTTTAGTTTGTCAAGGAGTTCGGTGATGAGTGGGAGCGGGTAAGCGTTCTTGATCGTCCATTCATTGAGATAGCGATAGTCTTGACAGGGTCGAAGAGGGGTTTTAACTTTTCCATCTTCAACAATTGGTTTCTTTTTCACAAAGAAAAAGGGGGCAGCGTTCAGCAATTGTGAGAGTCGAATGTACATTTTGACAAGATTTTCCTGAATAAACTTTTCCAATTCTTTTTGTTCTTCCAAGGTAAGATTGTAAGTCTTGAATGATTTAGGAATGAAGCTGTCTTTTAACTCAATCTTGTGATCCCAAGGTTTCGAGTCAGGAAATCGGTCAGCTTTCTTCTTGTCGAAGATATCCATATAGTCATGGTATTCTTCTGGTATCCGTTGTTCCAAAGAAAGGGCCGAGGTATCCTCAGCAACTGCGAGTTCTTGAGCGATTGTCGATTTGGCTCGGATCCAAATTGTTTGGAGATGGGGACTGTTTTTTCCTTGGAAATCGTGCAAGAGGGCTGAGTCAATGTCTTCCTGTGTAGGGTCTGTCTGTTTCTTCGTCTTTTTGGTTTGAAGGTATTTAAGAAGAGCTTGATTGATCTTCGAAAGTTCCTTCGTTCTCCAAGTAAGTGTTCCGTTTTTCCAATCGATTGAAGGATTTGTTCTTTGGAGCCAAGGTGCTCCTAAGATAACCTTCTCTTGTCCAAGACCAGTGACGTAAAATCATTCTTTGAATCGTTGTCCATGTATTGTGATGTAAGCGTCTGCATAGAATCGGATGGTACCATTTTTGTTCAAGGTACCGTCGATGTTTCGTGCGGGAATGGGGATAGTGAGTCGAGTGAGGGGAATTTTCATCTTTCGTGCGTAGTTCTGATCAATGAACTGATCATCTGCTCTGCAGTCGACGAGTGTGGATGTTCCAACATTTTCGGATCCGTTCTTTCCAGTAAATGACTCCTTAGGCAAAACCCTCATTCTTCTCGAGTTCGTCTTCAAATTTCTTGCGTTCTTCGGGGTCCATGTTACTGAGAATCTGTTGAACCGATTTGAAGGCGGCGGTTCCGGTGTATTTCTTTTTTGAATCGTTGTTTCCTGGAACAAAGTTGGATTTGTTTCGAGGTTTCCATGTGGTTCGGGGTTTGTTCCCGTCTTTTGGTTTGGAGGGGCACATGTTCAAGGTGTGTCCTGCCTTGCGGCAGAAGTAACATAGTCCCTTTCGGTTGCATTCTTCGCGAATGGCGTCCGTCATCTTGGGAACACGGACAAAGGGTTTCGTGGTGTTGAATGAATCGATGTCCATTGGGACTCTGTAATCTTCAGTTGTCTTGGTGGTGTTGTTCGAAAATGATCGCATTCCTTTCTTCATAAGTTGAAGCATCCGTTGATTGTTGGATACTTCGGTGACGGCAGTGTACCAGGTTTGGAGACCACTGGGTTTGGTAGCGCGATTCCAGATTTTCTCGAGAAGGGCATCATCGAGAGTGCTTCGAAAGATGTCGGTGATGATTTTATTAGCTGGATCCTTGGGGTTGGTGAGGTCTGGTCGGTATTTGGTTTCTGCCAATTTGTTTCTAAACGTGTTGACGAAGTCTTCTCCAGAACTTTTCCATTTCATCTTTAGGTTTTTGAGTTGTTGGAAAGCAACGTCGGCCCGTTCTTTTTCAAAGAATGAGTTGTTGAGTTTCTTGCAAAACGTTGCCCAAGTTCCTAGTTGGATTTGTTCTCCTATTTTGGCATTGTTCATAAACGTTCGTTTCCAATCGGCTGCTGTTCCTCCTATCATGTAGGAGAGAGTGAAGAGGATCTTCTTATTGTCGCTCCAATCTGGGTTAGCAAGAATATAAAGAATAATTTCTTCCAACCATGTCTCGTATTTGCTGCAGGAACCGTCGAATTCGGATGGTTTTCGCATTCCTTTGATTTCTTCATCTTTGTCGCATTTTGTCGAAGTTTTTCGTACAGATGGTCCTTCGCCTTGTTCAGCCATGATTTCTGTTTGATAGTTCACGTATGATTGTTCTTCTTGGTAAGTTGTTTGAGCGAGTTCTTGTAGTCGTTGTAATCAATTGGTTTCTTCGTGTTCTTTGAAGAGAGATTTCAGTAATTCAAGTTTAAGTTGAATTTCTTCTTGTTCAGGCGGTGTTGCTCCTGTTGGGACCGTTTCGGTTTCGTCTTTCTTGTAGGTTGGGTCGAATTGTTGTTGTGTTTTCCCTTTTTCTGAGATTGATCATTTGAGTATGGATCGATCTGTGTCTTTTGAGTATGGAGCAGATATCGTTGGTGGTTCCGCTGATCTTCTGGTTGGTCCAATGTTTCTGTTTTGTTCATAGTTGGCCATTTTGGCAATAGGTCCTCATCCTGATCAATGAGGTTGTGTTTTGAGTAGTTTCGATCTTCTGTTACGACACGAGGCGATAGATACGCCTAAGTCGTTCGATGATAGTTTACGATGGAGTCAAGACGAGCGAACGTCGAGACGATTGAGTATTCGAAGTCTTCAAGTAAGACGATCCGTCAACGAGGAAGACTAACCAAAGTCTTATTTCGCAAACTATTGAGTAGAACAAAGTGAAACGAGATCGAAACTAAAGTACAACTACCAACTATGGTAAGTTTAAATATACTACCCTTATCTCTTATCAATCTTATCGATAAGTTCCACCCGTTATCATACTATAAATAAGAAAAAGTACTACGTCATATCCTCGTGTCTGTTATCTATCTAATAATACCCCCAAGTTCCGGTTCGACAGTCAGGGGTATCTATATATTCATTATCAAACATACCAAACTTCCAAAAATATTCCATTTGTATTTCCAAGTAATCTTCGTCTGTGAGTACCCGTTCGTCGTCATGTTCTACCGTTGGAAGCGGTGTAACAGAATGGTCACTAAGGCCAAATTTGCTGCAGGCAGAGTCATGGCCCCGGATGCCAAACTCTATGCCCTACGTGCGGCAATCATCCGAATGATTCAGTTTGAGGATTGCAACATGATCGTGATTTTCACCGATCATATCGCGGCCGCCAAGCGCGCCGTGGACCCCTCTGTGCACTCAGGCCAGGGCCACTCCCTGGCCGTGTGCGCTGAATTATCCAAATGGTTCAGTGGGGGCTCAGAGCGCTCCATTGAGTTCGTACAAGTGCCGTCCAAGATTGGGTGGCACATTCATTTAGCCGCGCACGATTACGTGCGTGACACCCCTGCTGTCTCGGGGCGTCGCCTCGAGACCTCGCTTGATAGCGTCCGCCAGGCAGTCGTGAAATCTTGCGTTGATTCTTGGATATCCGAGTTCCAACATACATCTTACCGGGGCAAACACTTCCTTCAAATGGGGGATATGCGAGACCGGCCTCTCAAGCCAAGCGTCCTGAAAGGGGGCACTTGGCTATCGTTTACTGCCACCGAGTCCATAGCAATGACGGCAAGGATGGCGCGATGCATCCTTGGGCAAATACCGCGCCTGGTTTAATATTGATGGAGAAATCCAGTGCAGGTGCGGGACCTTTATTGAGACCCGCGCCCATCTCTTCGGCCGATGCAGCTTCATGCAGCATGGCAAAACTGACTCTCCCAGACACCTGGGGGAGCTCATGGACTTTCTTCGGGCGAATCCTAGAACGTTCGCCTTCGAAGCCCCTTCCAAGGGAATCGGATGATCTTGTTGGCGGCCCCGAGTTGGGTGACAGGGTGGAGTGGGGTTAGGCTCCTGTGAGGCCAGACAGCTTCTCTGTGGGTGGCAGCGTGCTTCAGTGCTGTTCGCTGCCTGCTAGGAGGCCCGACGGAGGTGTGCGGACCGGCAGTCGGCTCCAGACCAAAGGTATTGGTGCGGGGGTGTGGACACCCTACACTGCCCCATTAGCCCCAGTAGGGCTGCCGACGAATGACAACACATCTGCCGCGCCTACTGGCGCGGAGCTTTCTGAGCCTTCGTTCAGGGGGAGGCTCATATATCAAACGGTGGGCTGAGACCCACCTATTTCAAGTCCTATGACAAGGCGTAGTGTACTGCATACTGTGCATAGTTAGATAGGGACCGGGCTGCGACCGAGCCCAGGTACAAATAAATTGATGATTTAAAAAAAAAAAAATACCCTGTCGAGGCATCCCACCTCGTCAGGCTGTTCTCAGGACCATACCCAATCTTACCATCCTCTATCTTTTCAGTCCCTTGTGGGCATCCCAGTGTACTGGTACTTGGGGTTGCGCAGATCTTGCATAGCCATGGTCATTGATCCACCACCACTATGGTGTAGGCATATCCCGCTGCTAACCTCCTTTGCCAAGGCAGGGCCATAATGGCTGCCATCATATCCCCCAAACCAATGATCATGGGTCTTTGCCTGCCCCCAGTACCAACTGTGACCAGCTTACCAGTCATTCCCCTGATCCGATGTATGTGGCACAGGCTTAGGTACCTGCAGTGAGTGGGGTTGAACCCTCAACCTCTAGGTAGGTGCACAGCCACAGAAGGGCTCTACCCAGCACACCCAGTT
>ML210509.1:4101-19528 GCA_004369085.1 Coprinopsis marcescibilis | reverse complement strand
CCTCTCAGAAGCGTTGTATCTCCGATATCAGCAGTCCCGCAATATATCAGACCTCGACGAATGCATTACACTTCGTCGTGAAGCCCTCCTGTTGGACAACAAACACCATCCAGATCGTACGCCCAAGCTCAACGATCTCGCGATCGTGCTTTCCCAGCGCTTCGAGGCGACACGCGATGTTCAGGACCTCAGCGAGTGCATCTTGACTTACGAGGAAGCGCTCGCTCTGACTCCCGAGTCACATGCGGACCGCTGTGGATGGCAGGGAAACTACGCACGCACACTACACTCGGCTTTCATGCACACGCAAGACATCCAACACTTGGACAAATCCCTCGAGCTCTTCGAGTCCGCGGCAAGCTGTGTGACAGGATCTCTCTTTTTTCGATTGGAGATGGCCAACGAATGGGCGAGATATGGCAGGACCTACGTACCGCTTTCCGCCATGCGAGGCTACCGCCGCGGCATTGAACTCCTCCCTTTGCTGGCGTCCCTGGACCTTACCCTGGACCAAAGACAGAATGTCTTGGTGCACGTTCGCGACCTAGTGCGGAACGCCGTTCAATTTGCCATTCAGCATGGACAATACGAGGAAGCCGTCGTCTTCTTAGCCACTGGACGCTCGATATTCTGGTCTCAGTCCCTCCAGCTAAGGACGTCGGTCGACGAACTAAGGCTGGCCAACCCAACTCTTGCCCAGCGTTTTCGCGATGTTTCCTGAAGACTCGAGGAGCTGACAAATCGACCATCCAGTTCTTCTACCACGTCCTCCTTGGATGCCAACACACTACTCTCCGAACGCAATAGGCTTCTCACAGAGATACGCGCCAGCGACGGCTTCCAGCAGTTCCTCCTTCCACCCTCCTTCGCCTCTCTGAAGAATGCCTCCGCAAACGGACCAGTAATATTCCTCAACGCTAGCAGATACGCCTGTGATGCCCTGATAATGCGCCCGGGCGGATCGCTTCAGCATGTCCCACTTGTTCACATTGATTGGCTCAATCTCGAGAGCATTCGGGAGTCGTTCACCTCGCTGGCAGAAGGAGTTGGATGGGGAGATGACATTCCAAGCTATGTTACGGAGATAATAGGTCGAGGGGAGGACACACGATTGAAAGGTCGAAGGTTAAAGGCCGATGGTCCTACTGTGGATGATAGGATTCGAATACTTCTTCATGTTCTCTGGGTGGGCGTGGTTAAACCAGTTCTCGACGCACTCCAGTTGAAAAAGGTGTGTATTTGGATACTCTGTCATAAAAGTGCGCTGATTGGGCGTCCGCGAACCAGGTTCCGGAGGTACTCCCACGTATATGGTGGTGTCCCACTGGACATTTTGCATTCTGCCCTATGCATGCGGCTGGTATATACACCCACGATGGTGGCGCAGAAAATACTTTGTTCGATTACGCCATCTCTTCGTACTGCTCCACACCAGGGTTAATGGCTACTTTTGTTTTAGCTCCTAGGTTTTGTAGGGCAGGGTCAGCTAGGGTGAGGCAGTTTTTGTGCTAGGTACTGCAGGTTTGAGGCAGGTACTGCAGGTTTTGTGGTAGGTACTGCAGGTTTGAGGTAGGTACTGCAGGTTTGAGGCAGGTACTGCAGGTTTTGTGGTAGGTACAGCAGGTTTTATTGTGGTAGGTACAGCAGGTTTTGTGGTAGGTACAGCAGGGGGGCCTGTGGCGAAATAATAAAGTGGCGATCCTGGAGCGTTGCCCTTGTGGTGCAAAACTGCGGCAATTAAAAGGACTGACCGACCACGGCGCTCCTGGAGCGTCGTGGTTGGTCAGAGCCGGCGACGTTCCAGGACCGTCACGCAGAGAAAAGCATGGTATGTTTGGCGATCCTGGAGCGTTGCCCTTGTGGTGCACAACTGCTGCAATTAAAAGGACCGACCAACCACGACGTTCCAGGAGCGTCGTGGTTGGTCAGAGCCAGCGACGTTCCAGGAGCGTCACACAGAGATGAGCGTGGGGGTTAAGGGCTTGAAAAATGTATCCTAGGGCCGATCCGCCCTAGGAACCCCCCCTACGCCCCTACACCCCTACACCCCTACATACCTACATACCTACATACCTACATACCTACATACCTACATACCTACATACCTACATACCTACATACCTACATACCTACATACCTACATACCTACCTGCACAATAGGCAGAAGAGGCAGGATTATCAGGATAGCAGATTAATAGAGAGATAGAGAGCATGAGATAAGTAATGGAAAGAGTTGGCATGATACAAGGACATATATATATAGTACACGGCAGGTGCGCAGGTTTACAAGTGTGCATTCGGATATATGTGCACTAACCGTGGACAGTGGCTCGAGGGAACTGTACACGGTGGGCGCGCAGATTTACAAGCGCGACTTGATGCTTGCATGCGGCTGGTGCTCGTACATATGCGCACCAACCGTGTACAGTGGCTCGAGGAGCTAGAAGCGCAAATTGGGGTTTGCACGCAGGCTGGCGTTCGTATATATGCGCGCCAGCCGTCTACAGTGGCTCGAGGAACCACTGTACACGGTGGGCGCGCAGATTTAAAAGTGCGAATAAGGTTTCAACACAGGCTGGCGCTCGTATATATGCGCGCCAGCCGTGTACAGTGGCTTGAGGAACCACCGCACACTGTGGGCATGCAGGAATACCAGCGTGAACTGACTGGGGTTTCAACGCAGGCTGGTGCTCGTGTATATGTGCGCCAGCCGTGTACAGTGGCTCGACGAATCACTGTACACGGTGGGCGTGTAGGTCTACCAACGCGCCTGGGAGTTTTCACGCGACTGGCGCTCGTATATATGTGCGCCAGCCGTGTACAGTGGCTCGAGGAATCACTGTACACGGTTGGCATGTAAGTCTACCAACGCGCCTGGGAGTTTTCACGCGACTGGCGCTCGTATATATGCGCGCCAGTTGTGTACAGTGGTTCCTCGAACCACTGTAAACGGTGGGAACTGAGGTATACCAGTGTTCTTTGGAGTTAGCACGCGGTTGGCGCTCGTACATATGCGCGCCCACCGTGTACAGTGGCTCAAGGCACCACTGTACACAGTGTGCGCGAATTGGGGTTTGCATGCAGGCTGGCGCTCGTATATATGCGCGGCAACCGCGTACAGTGGCTCGAGGAACCACTGTACACGGTGCGCGCGCAGATTCACAAGCGCGACTTGAGGCTTGCACGTTGCTGGCACTTGTATATATGCGCGCCAACCGTGTACATGGCTCGAGGAACCACTATGCATAGTGTTCATGGAGGTCTACTAGCGCGCCTTGGGGTTTGCACAAGGCTGGTTTGGTAGCCTTCAAACAATTTGAGAAAACATGGCCCACACCAAGTTACGCCAAAAGGTTAATATTCAAACAAGTGTAATGACAATAGAAGAACACGAGTCGCAGGTAACAAAGGATTTGAGGCAGGAGCAGTACAAGACGGCCGCTAGGACGGACGAAGCAACATGTTCTATAGTACATAGTGCGTACCATAACTCTCAGTCTACCGGCCTGATCTATGTGTGTTCGCGATCGTTAGTCAGAGCGCGATGATAGTTATATCCAGAAGACTCACCCAATCGGGGGTACGTCGAACAATTATCCTCGGAGCAGCTTCTTTGGCAGGACGACCACTGTTCTTGCTGAAACCACCGCGGTCAGATCGAGTACCCCAGATGCGCATGGACTCTGCGAATGGTGCCCATTTCAAAGTCTTGAATACCTTCCAAAGCGCCGTGCGCGTTGCCTCCGCCACCACCGCATCCATTCTGCTGCTTGTCAGAAGCGTCCACATGGGATAATACACAGTCTTGTGATAGTTCTGCAGCTTCCCGACCTTTTCGACACCCTTTGCCGGAAAGAGATTATCGAATACGGCACGCCACTCCTTCTTCGTGCCTACGCACCATTGGACGTCATCAAAGATCTCGCCCAGGTATAAGTTCTGATAGATCGATATGTCGACAGCGTCGAGCTCCTCCTTCTTCATGAGGCAGTATGGGTCATCCTTGGCATTTTTGCGGTTGGGGCTGGTGTTGATCATGTCGAATAGAAACTGGTTCCAGAGCTTCTCGACCTCGGTGTCGAGGCGCGGAACCTCCACCTCTGGCACCACCCACTCCCCTTCGCTGAGATCCGATCCGTCGTCGTGGGGGATGGGATCAAGCGCCATTCCCTCTTGCTCAAGGTTGAATCCGACGAAGTTCTCCGGTGTGGGCGCTGGGCGGATTGGTTGCCTAACTTTGTTCCGAAGGCGACTGGGGTTGGATGGCTTGACGATTCGACTACCCTCCAGATCTAAAATGAGTTGCTCCCTCGTCTGATTGAAGAGGAACTTGAATGACTTGTCGCTGAGGAAGAATCGTTTGTCCTCGAAGCGTGGAATGGGCGGCGGCGGGACTTTGTTGCGAAATTGTCGAAGGAAAATGATGCCATAGGGGGCGTGTGGAACTAGATCTGTTCCTCGAGCCAGCGATGTCGGCTCCGCTATCCCAACATTGCCGCGCGCGCGCTGAATACCGTTATGAATGGCGGGGGTGGATTGCCTGCCCCCACTCTCGCTCCCGTACACCGACGCCATTGAGTCGTCCGACCCGGATTCTTCCTCCTCCTCTGGATTAACAATCTTGATGGGATACAGCAAGTTGCTGCGCACAGCGTGATCACGCCGAACGCGAGGAAGAGTCACCTCGAGAAGTTCCCGACTCGAAGGTCCGAGGTCTGGCGTGGAGTGGATGCTGTTGACCATCCAAGCGGTCATGGCGGTGAGGTGAAGGGCCGACTCGCGGCTCCTATCGATCGGCATCCCCTCATACTGCCACTCGTTGACTATCTTGAGCGCGAGGCAGCGCCATGCCTTCAAAGCCCTATATAGAGGGCAGGTCAAATCAGTCTAGATCGAATTAACACGAAACGATTTTACGTACCACCAATCAGCGGATGGAAAGGAAAGAAAAGTCTTACTGAGCAAATCGTTGTCGAGGTCCAGGAGAACGGAAGGGGCATACTTGAACGGAACCCGAACCTCGATGCGCACAGCCGATATGACGTCCTCTCCGGCCTTGTTGTATATGCGATAGAGCTCGGAGATAAAACCTTCGCCCTTTCCTCGAAGGAGCTGGGAAGCCGAGATTGCCTTTCCAAACTTCGAACCCTCCGGGGCGTACGTCTGTGACTTGTCTGTGAGATATACTTGCATGTAAGCGGCTTCATACTCCCCGCGTGCTCTGCGGGGCGGTATGAGGCGGAAGCCGGACGCCCCTGTGAGATGGGACGCAGGATCCCGATAATATCCGGAGCTGCTGAGCTTTGTGATGCGAGCCGCCTTCTCTCTCTCCAGGCCGAGAGCGAGCTCAGTAAGGCTGCGGTGAGCGGAGGTCTCCGGACACAAGGTGCTGTTCGCGTTCGACACAACCTCTAACCCAACATCTATCCACCAGCCGCCAACCGACTCTTCCCACCCCGAATCCTGAACAAGTTCGTCCCAATCGAGCGCCCAGTCAGCGACAAACTGACGCGATGCAGCCAGAGCACCGTCAAAGTCGTTGGCAGCATGGTAAGTCGCATTCTTGACGCCCCTGACTTGGTGCAAAAAGAATATGTTGGCGCCCCACTCAACGCCGTTGCGCAAAAGCGTCTGTCGTAAAGTGTCACCGAAGCTCGTGACTTTCCATTCCGGCAGGATGTTCGTGCCAAAGGCCAAGCGACCGGTGGTTTGGCGAGCTCGAAACATCTCCGCGCGATGATCGATCGGTACGTTGCCGCCACGAAGATCCAGAAGTTCTCGCATCGTCGGGATAAGCCCCTGGTTAACAAACTTAATCTCCTCCTCCTTCAGAACATGGTACGTCCGACGTGTTGGACTGCATAAATCGGGAAAGAAGACACGAACAAGGGTGTTCGTACCGCGCCACCTCCCCAGACCGAAGTTGGGGATATGATGCAGTGGAATCGGAACTCGGGTTCCTTCCTAGAGGCACATCGCTAGTTAGCCTCCCGCCGAATATTTGAAGGATATCGCTTACTAGATCATCCCATCCTTGAAAGTTGATGTGTACATTCTTTTTGAGGGTGTCGTCGTAGTTTGGAATGGGAAAGACAGTGAAGTCGGAGTGGCAGCGAATGTGACGGCTCATCCCAAGAAGAGAGTCCATGTCTCGCGACATGCAGAGACTGTGTTGAATGTCTTCAGTGATGCGGTTGGGGATAACATTAATAGATGCCTGCTCCCCATCCAATATTCCTGTAAGGACAAACTGAATAAATGGTGTCGCGTCGTCCTCGGCAAATAGCTCGGAGGCACGCTGATTGAACTGGGGGACCGTGTATAGCTTCACCGGGTGTGTGGGGTCCGCCATTAGTGATTCGGCGAGCCTGTGTGAATTGTTGGTGGTGACGAGTGTAGATACTGAGAGGCAAGTAAGAGAGAGTAGAATACCAAGAGGGGCAAGAGGAAAGCGCAGGAGGGGATGAGACTCTTGGAGAATAACTAGTCCAGAGCTCGGTTGTAAGTCATATTTATATCTTCAAGTAGGCTGATTACGCTCGCTTGGCAGCTTGAGCTGCCACCCAGCACGCAAGTTTATGCCAAATTCGATTTTACACAAAGCATATACATACATAGCCATTGTGCAAAATCGAATTTCATACGAATTTACGAGGTGAATACGTCGGCCCTTTCATTTACTATTGTAACCACCAAGCTTCGCTCTCGCAGACGCGTTGATTAAACTTCTGGTATCTAAGCCACGTGGATGGATGGCTCTGGTGACTTCATGGAACTTCATGTGCGCTGCGCACATATGGAAAGATATCGGATCTGACCCGATTCGAGAAGTCGATTGGCTCGTGTTGGCCTCACGGAGAGCACACTATTGTCTATTACTAGCGGTTAGCTTCCCCTCTCTCCTTCCCGCACACGTGGTACCTTGCCGGCAAGCGCGTGTACCGGGGATTCACCGTCAACATCGTGAGCGCCCCGTCTTTCGCTTCTATGGCACAATGTCCCACTACCGAGGGCAGGCCCCACACCATTCATTCTCCACTGCTCTCGAATACAAGTGGCACTGTGGAGCTTCATATGTATAGATGCTTTCAGATGCTATTTTACGGGCATTAAAGGTTATTCTTGATATTTGAACCATGTTCCACGCTGAATAGCTTCGACATAAGAACTTAATGACTTCTTTATTGCGAATCCTCACCACAATGGCGAGAACTTACTCGCCGAAGTCTTTTTTCAAGGTTTAGCTCAAGAAACGCAAGATGTGAAACGCAACACGTGCGATCTCAAGAGCTTATTTCTTCCCCTGATAGGAAATGTCCGTCCGTATTGATATATACCTGCGCCTAGGCTATTGTAGACGCTTCCATGCTTTGAGCGCTCGCCTAGAGCAAAATAAAACAATTTACCTTTTTGAAGTGAGCTTCACTCGATACGTCCTGATAAATATTTCAGATATCTACACGGGTGAATTCTCCGCTGCGCGTCTTACTCATATTAGAGTTCTCGAACACAAATGGTACGCACCTTTGACCTTCTAAGCCAAGGTTATTAGTATTGAAGACGCACGCTGTATACATGCTTTACATGAAAACCTTGTCGTAAGAACCTTCCCGAGAGTCTAAAATCTCGCTTCGCGCTTGGGGCAAGTTGTTCTTAGAAGCGACGCACGCCTGTGGCTGCGTGTTCTGACGAGTATGAATTCGCACCCTGGTTGCATGCTTCGCTTGAAAGCTTGTCATACGAAGCATCTCCAAAATCCACTTCGCGCTTGGGGTTCTTGAGCAGCTACGCAAGCCAGGGGCTGCGATATATCGTACGTTTGCCGCCGCATAGGGTACTCAGACTGCACAGTGAGTCGACGAACCATAGATTGCCCGACGTCTGCTCGCGCGCTGAGGGTACTAGACGAACTACCAAATTATCGTTACCTTGTTAGAGTTCTCTAACACGCATGCGGCGTTCTCTGTTGGCTTTTGAAAATATAAGGTTATCAATATTGAATCTGTGCTGTGCGCGTCAAGCACACATGGCATTCACTATATTACCTTTCGAATACAAGAAATGGTATGAGTATTGAAAGCGCGGTCTTTGTGCGTGGCTTCGCATTTCGGCCATGTTATACGAAGCTTCCTCCTGGATTCCTGCTTCGCCCTTCAGGTTCTTAAAGAGAGCACCCGCTCGAACCTGTAGGTGCGCTTCCTGGAGAATCAGGGTCGTATGATTCTTATCCTTATCTATTGTTCATGCGTGCCCAGATCTCGGATGCGCTTTCTCTCTTAGTAAAAAATGACAAGCCAATTGTCCTTTTACATGACCAATAGAGTCCTAACTCACGCGTGGAGTTCACCGTTGGCGATCGAAAGCTGAAGATCGTGCAGTCTGCACCATCGGCATGCTCCATCATGAACACGCGGGTTTAATTGAACACCTCTGCTACTAGGGCACTTGAATGTGTACAACACATCAAGGTAAAAGAGCGGTGGAGTTTACGAAGCTTACACGCCCGAAGAAACTCTTAAACAACAGGCCGGTAAAGTTTGACTTCGAAGAGTCACTTGGAATACATATCGAGTGTGTGGGGCTCAGGTTCTGGCACTGGGAGGCAATGTAGTAAGTCCTATCCACGTACGATAGTACAGTAGCCCGTGCTTCTCATCGAAAACCTTCTATAATTCTCGGAGAATCTTATATGGGAATACACGGCCTTATCTATTGTTATAGCCAACGTCTGAGACTCTTCTTAAGGAAAACTTGTCGGGATTTCGCGAAAGGCTGCATGGAAAAATGGCCTGAGGTCTCCTAATAGTATTATCGCAATAATATATAAGCACTCTAAGCCTTGGTTGCGCTATCTTATTGAGCAATCTCCTCATCTTCGTCGGTCTTGTTGCCACATCACTTACCAGCTATCTCCAATACTCTTCTTACATTGTCCTTACTACACCGTTCTCGTCAATCTCAGGTGCGTTATCTCCAGGAGTCACTGTTATGGATCGTCAACTCACCAATCCCTGCTACCCTTGTTTGCTTCACAGTTGCTCACGAACTCTCTCCTGCCGAGTCCTTCGTTCTTCGAAGATCTCCGTGTGTCAGTGCCTCTGCGTTGGCGTGGCTCGACGACTCAACGCGTCGACGCTACACTGTTGTATGTACCCCCTTCGCACTTATGTGACTGCTGGACTCACCCGTGAGTAAAAGAAAAAATCACAACCCGGCTGAACCCCTATCGAGGTGAGGGCCATTCATTCAAGCTTGTATACAGTTAACTGACGTACCAGTCCCGTTGCAGCTTCCGCATTCCCCAAACTGTCTGTTGTAAGTGTTCTCAGAACATCACGATAACCCACGTCACGTTTGCATTAGACAAAACTAGAAGCAAACATCGCGACGTGCATTGGGCAGTCTCTCTTGTCTTTCATCTTCAAGGTCAGTGCATTCCAGCACTTATCTTCTTGCCATGGCTCGACGAACCACTCTTTAGCACTCTTCCTCTACCTACTGCCTTGTATTCCCAGGTAAGCAAGCATCTGCTATCCTTCATTCTTGAAACGCTGAGCATAGATTACCGAGCTCAGACCCATATGCCGTCGCATACCAACTCAAGTGGACTTGTCAAGCTTTGGTTTGCAAGCCAATCGTTCCCTGGAGCGCCGTGGACGTTTGAGGGCTGGCAGGAGATTACCGGGATCACCCATGGCCTTTTCCCGACCGACGACAAGCTCTTGCCGCCCGGCTGGACGAGGGAGACGGCAGACGCCGTCTACGCTTACTTTGACGAGTACAACAACCAGACATCGGAGGACGACAAGATCCGACTGGCAATTGTTCCCAGGGGTATCATAAACGACCCCATTCCCGGTCGCAGGTACTGGCGTGACTGGGTGACAGTTCACTGGGGCAAGAAGTGGAACATCCATACGCGCATCTCCAAAGCTCTCACCAACTGCGGACTCCATCCCGTTCAGCTTGTTATTGACAGCGGCGATCTTGACTTAGTCCCTTCCGCAGGGCTCTACCTTTCTGCAGGCCTGGATGCTATCGGCCTCGCGCTCTTTGGGACTGACTGCCTCGACAAGTCCGGGCACCTTCATCCCCATCTACGAGAGCCTACTCTTGTCTTTGCTCAACGAACTTGGCAGATGGCATGTAGGTCTATTGGGCCGAAGAAGAAGCGCCTAATGGAGCTTGAAGAGAAGGCCACCGATGCTTTGAAAGGTAAGACCGCTTATTCGCTGCGCGCTGGCGCCTTCCTGACCAATTGTCCCAGTTCTTCAGGACCCGAGGGGCACGAAAGTATCTGTCTCATCCGTTAATGGTGCCATCAAGGCTATCGCCGCCTACCAACGCGCCGTCGAAGCAATCCCCACTGCTCATATGATGGAGATCGCGGAGAACTTGAAGGGTGATCTTGAGCCTTTCATTCCTATCGACCCCGTGTCCACAGTTAAGCCTTCTAAGGCACCATCTGGCGAGTAGAGATCGTTATGCACTGGTTACTGTTACTTACCTAGTCGTCCCAGGCAAGCGGAGAGGCTCCAAAATCCCGTCCTTGACTATTGCCACGGAGGACGAGGTCGCGCAGATTCTGGATCTATACGACCTCTATCTCGGCCAGGATTTCGTCTCAACGGAGCCTCTCGATACCGAGGCGATTCTCACGTCGTTAGCTGAATCCTCGTCGGATGATCAGTGCGGGGTCGACATCGAGTCTACGCTCGACTCCGAGACATTAGCGAACCGACTTGGCTTTCCTGACGGTCGCCCCTTCTTCTTCAACGATAAGCGTCACAAGGGCGAGCTGACCCCATGGAACGTGGAGTTTGACAAGCTTGTCGTCTCACATCCCGATCTCTTCCAGCCATTCTGTCTTCACTGGCATCAGCTCTGCGGAGCCCATGCAATAATCAACAACGCCTTATCGCGTAAGAACACCCTTCTTGGAGATGGCGTCGGAGTTGGCAAGACAGTACAGGCTGCCTCCGTTATGGCGTTCTTTTCCGACTTGTCCCACCGTCAGGAGATAGGCAAGCCTCTCCCGACCATTGCAGGTATGTACTCCTCTCCCCTATAGGTCTACTCCGATCTCTGACTTGTATAGTTGAGCGGCCTTATATGGGTGGGAAGGAGAAAGTCCCGAATCGCCCACATCTCATAGTGGTGCCAGGAACTCTCCTTCGCCAAACCGAGCACGAATTTCGCTGCTTTTTCAAGCCAAAATTTTTCGACATCTTGGTCTATCCGACCGGCCTGGACGCCCACGCGGACTTCTTCAAGCCCGGAGGTATCTGGAAATCTTCTAAGCACGATCCACGAATGCGAATTCTCGTTGCGAGTCAGTCCGTGAGTGAACGACTCCCTTGTTGATGATTTCCATCCATAACTCATGCCGCCAAGTCTGTACAGCAGGACTACGGTAGTCTCTACTCGAACGCTCGCCCACACAGGGCCCTCCCATGGGATCCGTCCGAACGTTTATTCACCTACAGTGCACGGGTTGGCCTCACTCTATACGGCCTGGAGTACCTCACCGTTACCTGGGATGAAGCGCAAGGTATCCGGAATGCGGGCGCTAAGCACTTGGCTGCGCTCAGGCTGTTCGAGCAGAGCTGCCTTCGCATAATCATGACAGCTACACCTATTCAAACTTCGGTCAAGGTATGTCGCCTGTCTCGGCCCTTAGGTCTTTAACTTACTGTGATCTTAGGACATATCCGCCATGGGGCGCACCATTGACATCCCTTATTTCATGACAGAGCAAGCGCATCGCGACTCGGTCACTGACGCCGCAGCAATTCGCCGTGCGAAGCTCGAACGAGAAGATCACGATCCCAACGACGACAGCGTGTCTGAGGTCCAGGCTGAGATTTGCGCTCGCCTTCGGGGCAAGTTTGAAGGGAGGGTTATACGCCGAACCTCAAACTCCCTGAACTCCGACGGAAAGCCACTCATTCAACTTCCAGAGCTCCACATTGTCCGCGGCGGTCTGAGGCTCACCGAGCGAGAGCTACAGATTCTAGACATTGTCACTATCCCTGACCTACAAGAGTAAGTTTAGTTATTAGCCATTCCACTACTACAATTCTGACGTTTAACTCCTCTAAAGTGCTTCACTGGCTAACTCGCGCAACATCACCTCCAACAACTTCTATCTTGAGCATCGAATGGGAGTCTCATTCGCCCGGGAGACTGCTAACGCCTCCATCCCGCTTTTCACCTCGATCGCTGACTGGGAGGAGAAGAAATCGACTAAGATAGACTGTCTTGTACGTATGGTTCAGCATATTCTTCTCCGCGACGACATGCCACCCATCGAGTTTGTCGATGGAGCACCCGTGTTCGGCCCAGCTCCCTCGTCCCCAACCTTCACCCGCGACATCAAGGTGCTTGTTTACCAGGAGTTCCCGGCGTTTATGGGTCTTGTACGGAGCGTACGTTTGTTTCACATCCATCGTGGCTCGTCGACTCACTCACATATCGCACGACAGGTCTTCGCGCTTCATGGCATTCCCGTCCTGTCGATCAGCGGAAAGACTGGGTATGACCAGAGGGCTGCAGTCGTCAACAAGTTTGACAATGACCCGGACTCCCGCGTCTTAATTTTCTCAAAGGTCGGGTCGACTGGCCTGAACTTAACTCGCGCGAGCGTCATTATATTCTTGGTAAGCACAGATTCATATGTTCTATTTTTTTTTAGCGCTCATCCAGCTTCAGGATCAACCTTGGTCCGCTCAGGACGAGGCGCAGTCTCGTGGGCGTCCGCACCGGCAAGGCCAAAAACGGCCGGTCTGGGCGTACCACCTTCTGGCAATGGATACAGCCGATCCCATTCTCTCAGCCCTTGCTGCTGGCAAGAAGGACCTGCTAGACAGCTTTATACTGTCGAAGTCTTCCCTTGGTATGTTGCATTTCGACACTTATCTACCAGGACTATAATAATAGTTTTTTTAGCGCTCAAGGCAGCTATTTCCGGCGACGTTCTCGACGACGAGGACAACGATGATCTGCCCGAAGGTCTCGCATTCAAATCCAAGGAGAAGGAAAAGAAGACCAAGTCTAAGACCGCAGACAAAGGCAAAGCAAAACCAAAGGCTAAGTCTAAATCGAAAGGTAAAGGCAAGTTCAAGTCCTCCGAAGTCGTGGTGAGCGAGGAAGAAGGCGGTCCAGCTCCTGTGGCTCACGAGAAAGACACCCGTGACGCAGAGGATGCTATGTCTGGCGTTGCCTCATCCGCTCCGTCCGACACCGACAACCTTGCGACCAATCCTTTCGACTCCAGCTTTGCTGGTACGTTCTCTTCGCGCTTGTGGTTGATGAGATATTAACTTACTTTGCAGATTCATCGATGTCTGAGTCGGAGGGAACCACGGGACTCAACCCGCTGATACCACCCGACTGTGAGCGGACTTTCCCATTCACCTTCGCGCATCGATTTACCGTAATTTAGCGGATGCTGATACCTCCATGTCGGAGTCGGGGGATACATCAGCACTTAACCCACTTATACCACGCGATAGTGAGTTAACTGGCTTTACAGAAATCCTTCCGATGCTGAAGCTGTTCCTAGCGGATCCTGATAGCTCAATGTCTGAGTCTGAGGTACTTTCGGCGCTAAACCCGCTTGTACGACGCAATGGTGAGTGCTTCATGACTCTCTCATTACTTGTATTCCTCATGTTGGTCAATGTAAGCTTCTCCATTCGATGATAGATACGCAATCGACAAGCCGCCCATTGTCGACTACCCGTCGTCATCGCGTGAGTCCGAAGGCTTCTCATCCGTTGCGTCAATAATAATGGCTCATGCTAGCCGAGCCGCCCGCCAGCGATTCCATGAACGAGGATAGTACCCGCATGGATGTCGACAACCACATTCAGCCGTTCCCTCTAGGTGAGATAGTGTCCGAAATGTATTACTTGTCAGGGCTCATGACACCTTCAACGACAGTACACTCAACGTTGTCCCATATGCGCACTCCATCAGTGATTGAACAGGTTCGCAGACGGGTCAAGGCGCGAATTGTCGAGCATACTCCGCCCCCTATAGATATCCGGAAGCGTTCAAGGGAGCACACATCACCCTCGTCTCCGCTCCAATGTGAGTCTCCGAGTTGCATACCGTCCACCCTTTTGTGCCTCCGTTGACATACGATACCAAGTTACTAACCGGTCGTCATCGAACTATCCGAAGAGGCGGAAGGAACACACGGACTACGATCGTCTCGTACCCTACAGCCAGAGAGAAGATCCATTCACCAACATGCCAGCCTTGGCACTCGAGTTAGGTTCTGCGCCTCGTAGCTCTGAAGCCTCGGCGCCACCTGTTCATCCTCCGGCTGCAGCAGCTCCCAACGTCCAGAGAGCCCCCGAAGGAAAGCACCTCCAGCCCCCCTCCTTTGGTCGTCGGGACGCGCAGAATCCCGCAGAAATGGGGGCGTATCCGCAGCGAACGACGTTTTTTGGTGAGTCGTTCATATGTCACGCCCGATACATGATTTAACACATCGGTGGCCTCTTCTGTCGGATTTCGACAGCTTCTGGGCCGACTAGCCTACCAGCCGTTACTTTGCCAACGTCTTCACGGTCTGGTCCGCCCACTATCAGTGCGCCTGCGTTATCTGCTCGATCTCAGGGTTCGCTCAGTGTGTCCAGCCAAGGTAAGTTGCAACCATACACAGCCGATACATGAGCTAACATATTCACTGTCTCTTCTGCATCGTCTTGGATTTTGACAGCTTCCACTACAGCTAGGTTACGCCAAGCGACTTTGCCAACGTCTTCACGCCCTGGGCCGCCTGCTAATAATGCGTCTGCATCATCTTCGCGATCTCGCAATACGGCCACCGCTTCCAGTCAAGGTAAGTTGGCGCTCGTAGGCAGAAGCTTGACCTAATTTTGCTCGCAGTTTCCTCCATCAACCGTCAACCATCCCTCATGTTCCCCCAGCAGGCGAATACCTCTACTTCAACCAATCGTCCTCCATCGGCCCCGCCAGCTCGTCGGAATCCAGGAGCATCGCAAAGGAAGACAGGGGATAGAGTACATCATGTAAAATAGATGGAATACTACCTGTATGGCATGCTGGTGTGACTCTGGTCAGCAGCACCTAGTAGCCCTTCACAGTCCGGAATTATACATTGTTTTGGCTATGTTTCCCTCCACCATTATTACTTTCGTGAGATGAATGCGATGAGCGCGCATAGAACACGCACCAGCCTGTGTGATACGGTCATGCTCGAATCCTTCAGCGCAAACCATGTACAGTGGTTCCTCGAGCCACTGTACACGGCTGGCACGCATATGTACGAGCGCCAGACGCGTATAAACCAGAATTCGCGCTTGTATACTTGTGTGCCCACTGTGTACAGTGGTTCGTCGAGCCACTGTACACGGCTGGCGCGCATATGTACGAGCACCAGCCGTGCGCAAAC
>ML210508.1:0-19532 GCA_004369085.1 Coprinopsis marcescibilis | reverse complement strand
GTGTTTGGTGCGCTCCCCTTGAGCGTACGGAGCGTGGTGCAGCCCGAGGACCCGTTTTGGAAAGCGGGTGTTGTGATCGCGGTGCAGACGTTGCGGACGGGTGTGGAGAGGTTGGGGGTCGTTTGTAGGCCATTTGAGGATGTGTTCAGGCCGAGTCGCTGGCAGAAGCGGTTGAACTGCGGTGTGCACCCGGATCCGGAGAGGGATCCGGAGGTGCTGCGTGTCCCTGGTGTTTATGTTGTGAGTGTTTTATTTCATTGGTCGTGGTTTTATCGTTCGTACGTATTGACTATGGGTGTAGGTATATAAACAGTCTAGGGATCTCGCGCCGTTCGTCCTTCCCCCGACGTGGGCTGAGGCATTGGATAAATCGCTCGATCAACGAGTTTCAACGTCTCATGCCCATGCGCTCTCGTCGTCGTCGTCCTTGCTGTCTTACCCATCCCTATCATCCAATCCGCCCATCAACGCAAACACGGCCACAGGCCCGCCGACGTTCCTCGTAAAAGGCCCCCGCAATAGTGGCAAAAGCACTTTTGCCCGTACCCTGTTGAATGGCCTCATGGGACGCTATGAGCGCGTCGCTTTTTTGGAGTGCGATGTTGGACAGAGCGAGTTTACGGTCGGCGGGATGGTCAGCTTGTGTGTTGTTGGCGAGAGGGCGTTTGGTGAGTTTTTTCTTCTGTTTTGCGACTTTTTTCCTTTTTTCTTTTTTGGTGGTTTGGATCCTCGCGTTCTGTTCTGAGCAAGGGACAGTCCGTCTTTCGATTCATCATTTCTTCGTCCTTCATCTTCATCTTCGCTTTGGCTTTCTACGTTCTGCCATGTTCAGTTTTACCGTCCGATGCACCTCCAAAATGCCTGTTGGAGACTGGAGAAGGAGCGGGAGAAGCCTTGTTTTTCTGCTGGGATTGTCTTGTTGCTACACCCGATGACAATCGGGAGCTGGATGAGGAGGAGCAGCTGGACGAGGACGCGCAGCTGGATGAGGACCAGGAGGACCAGGAGCAGGGTTGGTGCTTGATATCGAGTCTTCCTTCCGCTTGTGTCTCCCGCTTGTGTCTCGTTTCGTTTCGTTTGGATTTTATTTTGGGAGTTGGGTTTTGGGAGTTGAGGTTGGCTCGTATAATGTGCGGGCGTGGGAGTGCCGGTGATGAGTGCTATAGGGGCTGATGGAGGGGTGGGAGCATCAGCAGTACCAGGAGGAGGAGCAGGATGAGGAGCAACAGGAGCAGTAGCAGCAGCAGGGGCACCAGGAGCAACAGGAGCACCAGGAGCACCAGGAGCAGCAACAGGAGCAGCAACAGGAGCACAGCACGAGTAGATGGCTGGATGCATGGACTACGAGCGAGTTAGACCTGGAGATGCTTGATGAGCTGTAGGAGCTCGAGCAGGCGCGAGCGTTAATACGCGAGCAGGAGCACAAGCGCGAGTAGACGAAGAGGAGCTGAAGGGGAGAGTGGCGGGCTCCCTGTCTGTCTCCTTCGTTTCGTTTCGTTTCGTTTTGTTGTCGCTTTTTTTGGCTTTGTTTCAGGACAGGAGTAGCGGTTGGGTTCGTGTTGGGTCTGGATCTACACTCTATCGTTTTCTGTGTTTTGGGTTTGTGGGTTTGTGGGATTCCCTGAGACGATGTCGGCGTTGGTGCGTTGGTGCGGTTTCGTCGCTTGGGGTGGTGTCGTGGGATAGGGATGTGAAGGCGGGGGGATGATGTGTCCTTTTCTTTCGTCGTTTCATGTGTTCGTTGGCTCTGGCTTTGGCTTTGGGTTGGGTTGTTGGCCGCTTGTGCTGTCGTGCTCTTGCTGCCTTTTTGCTTTTCGCTTCTTTCTCCTTGCTCATTCGGTCGTGGGGCGTTGACGCATCCTTGTGTGCCCCCGTGAACTTGCTCACCTCTGCTTCCTCTTCGTGGCCGTTGTGGTTGTGGGAGCTATGTTGGTCGGATGTTCGGCCGTCTTTGGAGTCCTTGGGCGATGGGAGGTGTTGTGTTTCGAGTCCCCGTCGAGGTTGGATTTCGGTACAGTTTGTGCTTTGGAATGTGCTTTGGTTTTGGCGTGCTGCTGGGATGTGGATGTGCAGCTCGTCGGTCCTGCCTTGTTTGGATATCCGTGGTTTGCCTTCATGTTCGGGTTTCGTGTTTCAGTTGATTTTTGCGATCGGTTTTTCGTTTTTGTGTTGACAGTATTGGTTTTCTTCGTTGGGGTGGATGTTTTGTGGATGTGCTCCCCGTCGTACCTTCCTGATTTGGGTGATCTCATTCGGGCTTGTTATTATGGTTCAGGTTATTTTCGATAGATTGGTGGTTTCCTTTGTGCGTCGTCGGCGTTGGTTCTGTTTGTTGGTTTGGGGACTTGGGGTGCTGATTGTGGATGGTGGATGTTGCGCTCCTGGTCGTACCTGCCTGATTTGATTTGGGTTATCTTTATTTTTGGGGTTTTATGGTTCAGGTTTTTTCGAGTAGATTGGTGGTCTCCTTTGTGTGTCGTCGGCTTGGCTGGGTTGTAATTTTTTGTTTGTGCTTTGGTGCTGGTTTGTGGATGGGGATGTTGTGCTCCCCGTCGTACCTGTTTAATTTCAATTTGGATCAGACCCTGGGGTTGTCTTTTTCTTTCTTCGTTTTAACCATCTTTTTTGTTCTGGTTCTACACTATTTATTATCTCTAACGTCGTCTTCCTGGATCAACCGCTAACTGACTGCCATTTTATTTTAGGACCGCCGTTCACGCATTTGAGGATCCCGTATGCGGCCCATTTTGTGGGAGCTGTTACGCCTCGGGCTGTGCCTGATTTGTATCTGGAGGGAGTGAGGGCTTGTTTGGAGAGGTATAGGGATGGGGTTGCGGTTTGTGAGGGGGTTGAAGGGGATGACTATGACGAGGAGGATGATGAGGAGCTTGAGGGGGATGTGCAGGGGGAGGCGCAAGCTGACAGGGAGAACAGGGCCAAGGGGAAGAAGATTAGAGATGTGGTACCCCTCGTTGTGAATACTATGGGGTGGTCGAAAGGGCTTGGAGCAGATCTTACTGCTAGGGTTGAGGAGTGGGCGCGGCCTGACATTGTTTTTTGTTTTGAAGCGCTGGGTGGGAGGGGCGAGAATGAATATGAGAGGGGAAATGGGAGGGGGAATGGGAATGGGGCTGTGGGAGCGGGGTATGCCTTTGGGGGTGTGGATGCTGGTGCGATTGGTGCGATGGGCGGTGGAATGAATTTGGGAGGTGGTGGAGGAGGAGGGGATGAGGTGGGAGGAACGAAGTATGTGTACCTCTCTCCGCCTGCTGCGAGGACGGAGGAGGATGGGTATGCGATAAAGAGGTTTTCGGCTGTTGATCATCGGAATGTGGCGATGTTGTCGTATTTTTATGGGGTTTTTGAGACTGAAGGTGGCTTGGGTTTGGATGTCAGTGCGGATGGGGCCTGTTCTAGTGCAGGGGACCACAACGAGGAGGATGATAAAGACCGGTGTGGTGCGGATGAGGATGGGGAAGATGGGGGGCTGAAGGTGGTGGGTGCGCGTGATAGGGCGAGGGTTGTGAGATGGGATACGGATGTGCCGTTGGTTGCGCAGGTGCCGTATGAGGTTGAGGTTGGGGAGGGTTTGGATGGTATTGTGTTGAGTGGTGCGGGGTATGAGGATCTTGTGCCTGGTGAAGTTGGGAGGGTGTTGAATGGGGCTCTGGTGGGGCTTGTTAGTGTTGAAGAAGGGTGGGGTGGGGCGGGTGAAGGAGGTGAAGGAGAAGGTGGAGGTGGAGGTGGGGGTCGGAGGCGTAAGGGACTCCCGTACGTCCAGGGCCGGCCGCCGCCTTCGCCGTATGTGTCGACGTGTGTGGGTGTGGCGCTCGTGCGCGGTGTTGCGCCTTGGGTGGTTGAAAATGTGGGGGATGCGGGTGTAGGTGGAGAGAGGGAGGGACAGGAAGCGGTTGTGCAGGTTCTTACGCCTGTTCCAGGGTTCATGTTGGGTGAGGGGAGGGTGTTTGTGAAGGGTGAGATTGAGATTCCTGTGTGGGGGTTGCTGGATTGGAGGGCGTGGGCTGGTGAGGGTGGTGGTGAAGTTGTGGTTGAGGAGCAAGGGGGTGCGCCGTATCTGCAGTGGGGGAGGGGTGTTGGTGTTGTTGGTGGGGAGAGGAGGAGGGTGAGGAGGAATTTGATGAGGAAAGGGCAGATGTAGTAGATTAGTGAACTTTTTGAGAGAATGAGAAAGATAATTTAAGAGTCGGTTAGGACTGATTTGAGAGGAGTCGGAAAGTATCATGCCATTGTGCGCCATGGGCGTTATAAATAGGTAATAATGTTATGGATGTGTAGAGTACATGGTGAGAGCCGAATTGGACCTTGAGATGTGTTTCCAAGGTCGGGATAGGGAAGGCCCGGAAGAATGAATTAGATATGGTATGTACATGTTGTGTGACTTTTGGCCACTGGTGACGTGCAGGGAGGTGCTGTACTGGACTTAGGATCGGTAGAGCTCGATGTGGTCCCACATGCGGTCGATCTGTCCTTGGGTGAATTCGCGTCTGCAGGCGTCGTCAACGTAGTTCATGTAGTTGACTGTGTGGGATGTGGGTTAGTGGGTTGTTGGGTGATGAAGGGGTATAAGACGGCGAATAGACAGGGAGATTTGAATTTTGAAGAGTAAAATGGCGATAAATGACACGTACAGACAGGGTCTTTTGCTCCGCAGGTTGAGGGTGCTTGGCTGTTGCACTTCCACGACGCTTCTTTGTGAATCTGGGTATCGCCCACTTGGTCGCCGGCTCCACTGCAGCTCCCGCCGTCCTGTTATCATAGTTGTGGATCGTCAGAATATGTGCGCTCGTGGTAGGTGTTTTTTCACGCGAACGACGAATGAATTAGAATACTGACCTGAAAAGTATGGTAAAGGCCTAGCCAGTGCCCGATTTCGTGGGTGAGAACGTGGCCGAGGTTGCTTCCGTCCCAGTTTCCGTCGTAGAGTGCGTTGTGGTTGAGGATTATGCCGTCTTGCCCGAGATCTCCGCCGGGGAAGGTGCTGTAGCCGAGGAAGCCGCGTTTACCACCTGGGCCGTCGCTGGAGAATTCATGTGAGCGGTAGGGGGCTTTGGGAAGTGAGGAAGCGAGGGGAGGAAGGAGACGTACCCTAGCGTGAAGATGTTGATCATTCGGTTGTCCCCGACGTGCATTGTGGGCTTCATCTGCTGGTCAAATGGCCTATGTATCGAATGCGCGTTAAATGGGGTCTTCGAGAATAGGACAACGGGAGAAAGACTAACAGGTCATTCATAACTCCTCGCCCATACCATTCCGGATTCTTGTGGTAGTTCACACCGGAGAGCTCAAAACGAACACCAACAGGGGCGAAATCTTCGTTGATGATTTCCATTGATTTGCGGATCTGCCAGTCCCTGAAAATCGCAGTGGATGGGAGGTGAGCGGGATGGTTAGTGGAGAGTGTGAGTCAGCTGTGGGTGTGTGTATGGATATATATGTGGGACGCACTCTAGCCAGCCTTTCTCTGGCCTCTCGTCGGCTGCGACGACGTTCCAGTGCACGCTGAATGACACCCCCTCGGGTTTGCGACCGGAAGTTCGGTGGGCTTGACGCATTCGGCGGAAGGAGCGCTCACGCTTGTTGACTTGTTGGTGGTCGGGGATGTTGCCGCACCCTACTTCCCTATACGCGTCCAAACGTTTAGCATGCGCATATCACAGTGGAGGAGCATGTGCTTGGCTTACGGGCGGTCGAATCCATCGACGTCCAGCGTCCTGTTGCCCGAGTTACCTCCTTCCTGGCCGTTGTTGAAGCTGTGTTGGGGGAAGACAGGAATGAGGGCGTTGACGTGGGCGAGCGAGGCAGAGAGGGTTAGAATGGCGGCAAGTTGAAAACGCATTGTTCGAATCGTGCACGAGGAGCAGGTCCGGGTAGGTGACTAGTAGACTGGGTGTTGGGACTAGCTGTAGTGTGTAGTGTCAAGCTCTTGGGCGCCGGGCTCTCGAGTAGGTGGTGGTGGTGGTGGTGTTGGTGGTGGTGGTGGTGGTTGGTGGTGATGGGCGCTGCTGACTGTGGGGAACCTGGCTGGCTATAACAGCGCTGGTGGGTACATAGGCTGTTGTGCATTTGCGAAAGCCGGATCACCGCAATACGATAATGAGGCGGTGGGGCTAAGAATAATCACAGGGGCCAGGGCTAGGCTTGGCTGTGAAACCCGAACGACACAAAAGGTACATCAGCAAAAAGGTAGGTTTCTTACTCTATATTGCACATATTGCAATTTTAAACGATGATTGCACGAAACAAACGTTTGTGGCAAGATAAATGAATGTTACAATTATACTGGCTATGCTACAATAATCGCAGCATAATTGCCAGGATGTTTAATCTTACAATTTTCCCTACAATTTAAGATCCCGGCAGTGGATGCCGTAGGGGCTGCTAGACCAACGCCAGATGTCGTCAAACCAGGAACAGCGCGACTCTTCCAACAACTGCCCTGCCAACGTCTCGTTCAGCAGGTATCGACGTTCGCCCTTTCAACTCCTTCCCCCCTACTTGTAAAATGTTGTTTGATGCTGTCTGGTGAGTTCTCATTTCAATTCAGTGCGATAAACAGAGTCTAAGGTCAGTCTCGATGCCCCCTCCGCAATATTTCCAGCGGCTGTCTTCTCTATATCACAGTAAATTATTTATTTCATTGCAGCAAAGGTTATTTGTCGCAAGATATCAAATATAATTGTAATATCCTTGGAATCTTGCAACATTGACTACACTATATTTTAGCAACTGGAATATATTGTACTGACACTCATATATTGTCTATATTGTAATATCAACCAATATAGAGTAAGAAACCTACCTTTTTGCTGATGTATGTTGGACAATCAATCAGTAGTTGATTTCATCAGCGCCCAACAATGTCTGTGCGCCACGGCGTTTGCTCGCAGACTCTTGGAGGCTATGAAGCGCATGCGCCA
The DNA here is from genome assembly GCA_004369085.1 of Coprinopsis marcescibilis. Classification (NCBI taxonomy): domain Eukaryota; kingdom Fungi; phylum Basidiomycota; class Agaricomycetes; order Agaricales; family Psathyrellaceae; genus Coprinopsis; species Coprinopsis marcescibilis. The sequence continues at coordinate 12,594 of ML210508.1, read as the reverse complement.
TATTGCCGGGGCGATCGGGCACGGAGTCTAATGTAATGTTGTGAGCCTTCCTCACAATGGGGATCCTAAAGTACAACAATGAATGTGGGACGTTCAGTTACAATGTTCAGAAAGGTTATACCAGGTAATAATTTTGCAATGCTTTCAGAATAATGAGGGGCATTTTCATTAAAATATCGAGTATGTTGTGGGCTGAGGCAACACAAATAAGGCGTACGCAGTACGGCACTAACTTCTCGATTCTGAGTTGGAGCATGTGCGTCGCGAGAGTGATACTGACTCGGAGCGGCCACATTCATGTTCAGAACACAATATGTACATCATCTTTGATCCCTGTCTGATTAGAAAGGGCTAAGTAGAGACATTCGTATTAGCATATAATTGATAAATTTCAAATCGCTGCCCCAGGCCCGGCTCTTGTGTGGGCGAGTGAGACGGGTGCCGCCTCGTAGGCATCCAATGAGCCTGGTGGTATATTCTGGTGTTCATTCTGTCATTCGGAATAGGCCTTGAACGACATTGTGTACATAGTCGCATGCATCAGGAGAAAATTGCAATAAATCTGTGGTTTTGAACTGAGCGTTTGGTCGTTATTTCGAGAAACCACTTGGGAACCCAGAGCATTGTAGGTGCGTTCTTTCGGCAAGGGCCGGGAAATCTGTATAGGACCTCGGCATTCCCTGAGAAGCACAGCTTCAAGCTTCAACTTGTTCCGGCTCGCTCTCAGGAATTCTGCGACAGCATTATGTGGAAGTGTCCACGGAAGTGGCAAATATACAGTATATCCATGGAGGTGGCAAATGTACCGTGTATTATACTTTGGTAGGGCAAACATTATATACTATGGGCATCTCTGTCCTGGGACCTGGGTCCAGCAGACTGAACGGCTACTTGACTGTAAAGCCTCTACCACCCCCCTCGATGTCCCCGTGACGGTCTACCTCTGTCGACACGGAGATGACTACACCAGGCCGATGGGCCTTCTCCTGAGTTTTCATAAGACTGTGCGATGATCGTCGAGACCGTCCATCCACGGGATATTTCTCCTCGCGTGAGCCATTGACTATATTTAAAGTCCCCAGCTGGATAGCCTCAGGGGCACCGTTAGAAGACTTCGCGTCGACCAGAGCTGTACGATTGGTGGCCACGGTGGAGAATTTGAAAGCACCAGATGGGAGACTGGGATTGTTGACCGCAGATATCTCCTGCTCGTTGCGCATATTCTTGCGATGGTTGAGAGAGGAAAGAAGAACGTTGGCGTATCTGGATGGTGCATGAAGTGAGAATCGTCTCAGGTAGAGCTAATGTGCTCACTTACACTCGACCGATTAACCAATGACTATCCAGGCAACGGCATTAGACCATGAAGGAACAGGGAAAGCTTGTGAAAACTTACATAGCGAGATGAATAGAGTCGCCTGGCCTGGCATAGTAGAAAATAACGTTCAAGAGGGCGAACAGCGTAAGGAGAGCTCCGGACTGGATCGTATTGACCGTCAGCGTCCCCAAGATTGACCTGGTGCCTGTCCTTGAAATGGCATTTCTGTAGCGAGTAAACTGATTTGAAGGATGGAAATGAGTAACTTGAAGCGGAAGCAGAATAATGAACGTAACCACATACTAAGGCGACGATGGCAATGGTAATAAGGGTATCGCAAGCAAGGCTGGCACCGAGCGTCAATCCAATTGGAAGCCCGAGCTTGTCGATGTTTCGCACGTCATTGTTCAGCTGGATGAACTATAGAAGATATTAGCAAAGATATCGACCAAGCTAAGCGAAGATAAATGTACTGCAACAGTAACTCCTACGGACGCTCCGAATTGCAGGAGTGATAGCTTCATTGATAAGAGTTATATTTAGCCCCAGCGCAAGAGTCTCACTGATTTCAAGGAGATACTGACCAGAAGAATGACAACTACGGCGACAAGGTCATAAAATCGTTGGCGTAGGGAATAGACGCGCCTGCGGAAAGAAATAAATCCCCCAAGGCCTGTGACCAAGTCACTGAACTCACCATGCAAAGAAGCCCTGAACACAGAACGCCACTAAAGTCTGTCAGAGGAAGGTGTACGTAGACGGCGAACCCTACTTACCCATTCCGTTCAAGACGGGATTAGCTGGGGATGTCGCCGATGGAGTGGGGGTACCTTGGGCCACAGCGTTGCGTATCAGGGTATGCCAAGCATTGTCCGCGATTATAACAATACTGACAAGCTCCTCCAGAGCTACGAAGCACACTAAGAAAGACCAGTAAGTAAGAGATACCATAGATCTTTAGATTGGTAAAGTGGGCGGACCTAACGCCTTGATGCGCCGCTTGTCTCCAGAGTACCAGGTAAAGTAATGATCTGGTTTTTAGGTATGTCAGTTGACGGTTTAAACCGAAGGCTAGGGCGAAACCTACAAAGTTGAATAAGGAAGGTCCCCATCAAGAGGAAGCAAAGCTGAGACCCGATGAGCTAGTTGGGTGGAGTCATTGGTGAGCATTCGCTGAAGATGTGGCATATTGGATGTACCGTTGGGCCAGAGCTTATGAGGGGTAAGTCAGTAAGTGGTCGAAAATAGCGGCTATGACGTCCGGAGGGCGACCACTCACTGCAATACAGGGTCGATCAGCGAGTCCATATTTGCGGATAGTTCTGGGGTGTGTACCCGGCACAGGAAATCCAAGGGAAACGCTGGAGAGGACCTGGGAGTCGTTGACATGATATGCTCCTGCTTTAAGTATCGGATACAATGTAAGGCCTGGCGTATACAAAAGTGTCGGCTCCAGAATTCAGGAACGGCGTCGTTCATTCCATGTCATGTTACGTATATTGAGCTGTCTCGGAGCCATTTGCCATCTTTCATCGCTTGCACAATGTGTGAATCATTTCAGGGGAGTGTTGAATAGCTTTTGGCCATGGACTATGTATGGGATCTGGGGACCGGACCAGTGAGTGGCGACCGTGTCGGGAAAGCTGTACTATTTTGCGCTCTCGAGTATCTGCTGTTACAGGTAGGCTGAGCTTATGAGTGGCCGGTATGCTCGCGGCCCGTTGCGAAGGTTTGGCAAGTTCTACTGGCAGATTGGATCAGTAGTTGCGTTACAGGGGATCGCTGCAACCGTCGACGCTCACACATTGCGCCTCACGGGAAAAATGTCACGACGTTACGACATTCGCGCGACGCGAGCAATTCAACAGCCGCTAACGTAAAGTAGGTCCTATAATTCAGCCCGAGCTATATTCAGCTCTAGTCAAAGGTTCCAAGGCGCCGGAGTCGGGCATATGAAGCTGAAGGTTCGTTTGCTTCCAGGAAGGCCGATTATTCGGGGTCTTCGATCAAACACTGAGGAGTCAGATACTGCTTTTGGCCATTCGGCGGCCTTCCTCCCCTGAAACAAGCCGCCACCATCCAAAAACAAGATCAGAAAAGAAGAAAAACAACCCCTTCCAAACCGGTCGAACGGCGTCAGCATATATAAGGTCATATCATCGCATTGACCATGGGGAGTCCACAGTACCGTCCCCACGATTCTCGCGAGCCTCATGGCAATGTCTGACATCTTCTGGACAAATATCAAGACCATGCCCCACCATAGGGGCACCACCGTGGGAGAGGTTCAATCGAGCCTAGAGCCTAGGCATATTCAGGCGACCAAGCAGTATGTATGGCTCGCAGAGATATCAGCCAGTGGCCACTCAGATACTCTACTAATAACTCTGGGTGTGATCTTTGTCCATCCCAGCGGCGAGAGTTTACTTGGAGGTTGAATCTCTTGACCGTTGGAGTAGTCCACGTTCGAATACCTCTGTTGTCATCAGATGGAGTAGTCCGGGGGGGCACTCCAGAGTCCGGACGTAGCGTAAGTAGTCGAGGGGGAAGATGTCTATTCTCCGGCTTCGCGTCGGCGCACAGCCACCCGATCTACATATCTACATAATCTAATCTACGCTGGTTGTCTTAGTCTAATCTATCTAGCCTGCCCTGAACCTTCTGCCCGATGGGCGCATCGACCACTCGTAGCCCCTGCTACATCGTGCGTGAACATACCAGACTCTGAGAATGCAGAAGCTCAACCTGTATATGTTTGTACACATGAGAAACTCCATTAAACGCGAACTGGCCAAAGACTGAGCAAAGTATAATACTTAACTAGGAATAGAGAGGGAGGGAAGGGAAAGAGCGTTGTAAGAGCTCATATGAGCGTTCCAACTTTGTTGCGGCTGAGGAAGGCCGGGTCAGCAGGGCGTACGCTTTTGTTATACTAGGCCTTGGAAATGGCCATAAATGACGCCACAGTAAATGCCGAAGGTACTAATGAGTAGCACTTGAGACCTGGGTCGCCGCATTTCCACCAAGCGTCACCGCTGTCGCGGTCTCGGGCCCCCCTCTCGAGCTTGTGCTGGTACAGTCGACCAGTGTGCCATGAATGTTCAGATTCACCGTCTTGAAGTGAAGGCTGCTTTGAAGTTCTGTAGATCCCATGTCGTCTTCACTTGAGCTCGAGAGGTTTCTGCTGTTCAACGATGCAACCAACACGTTTGCATATCTGGGATTGTTACATAAGTCCGTGCGAATGTCAAAAGAGAAAAAGGTAATCACATTCTTCCCAGGATGAGCTGGCTAAGGCCCGCGAGTTCGGGGAGATCGTTGAGCGGTGGGTGAGCTGAGGAAAAGAGCGTACGACTCACAGAGCGGTATGAATCATATCGTTTGGGCGAGCTATAAACAACGCCAGGTTGAGCGTTGCGCATATGGTCAATACCAGGCCGTTCTCGACGGTGTTCAGGCAGAAAGAGGTGAGCATGCTCTTCATAGCAGTCTGGCTTGATAGAGACTTGTATCGCTTGAACTGTGCTTTGGATGAGAACTCGATGACAAGCGTACCTGCTGGGCTTACCAAGGATACCAAAGACAATGTGATTAGAGAGTCGCATACTAGATTGGCAGCTAAGTGTAAGGTAATCGCGAGACTCAATGTCTTGAAATGGCGGATATCTCGGTTCAAGATGGCAAACTATTCTCAATGGTAAGGCCACAAAAATACCGTCCGCAATTCCCTGCATACCTTGACTGCAATGCCAATTGCACTCCCGAATTGTACCAACGTGATCTGTTGGTGGATGCTATATTAGCTTTAACTTCTTGGTCAATTGTATAATCTTACCGCTATTATAACCGACGACATTAAACCATCCCATATTGCCTTCTTCAGCATCCATATTCTCCTAATAATGGATGTTACAGCCTAGATCTTCAAGATGGCTCGTCATAAATAATCTCACCACGCGAAGAAGCACTGGACACTCATGGAAACTATCAGACACGAAGTATTCGAGGTCAGCACCTGTTACCAGTATTAGGGTGGGGCAAACACGAACTTGTCGCGCTTAGAATTGGGTTGGCTGGAGCCATTGGAGAAAGCGTCGTCAGCAGCTCGGGTTTCCGAATGCTCATTACAAGCGAGGTCCACGCATTCTCCGCGACCATGACAATGGCGATAATTTCGAGTAAAGTTACAAATGCCACTGGGATAGACGGTGTGATCAGGAGGTCATTTTCAGTGGTATTACGAGCATCATGCACCTAAGCATCTAATTCCAACATGATCCTTCTTCGTTGTTGTGGTCTGGCGGAGAATGTAGTGGTCTATAATGATACGTCAGTGTGAAATCGACGTCCTGCCCGTGACGCGTACGCACAGAGTTGGATGAGATACGCTCCAAACAGTAGATACGACCCGAGGGCTCCTAATAACTGTGGTGAAGTGTGCCAGGGTTACGCCATGTTGATACTCTAGTCAGTTTCAGCTCACAGTTGGTCCAGCACTATGTGAAAGATGTCGCGTTAGGGGAAAACCTCGCAAAGCTTCTGTCACTCACATCAGTATTGGGTCGACTAATTCGACTTCTAAGCTTCCCATCTGGGGTTGAAAGTGTCAGCGCCCGGAGTACAAGCAGTAGATGGGATCATGAGCGGAGGGTGGTTGTCACTCTCACTGTAGCAAGTGAAGGAATCGTTGAATGACATTGCCCTTGGCACCCCATGGCTCAATGCGGGAGCTGCCGCGAACATGTTCGGGACTTTTACCCTTAGACCAGCATGATGACGCGGACGGTGGCGATGTAGCCACATCAGAATGTCAGAGAATAACGGTTGAACAGTTCAGGAAACTATACATACAGGAAAACCTCTTTTGTCGCTATACTACCAGCTTTATCAGCACCAACTTGTAGGCGAGATGGTGTAAGTGACTAAAATCTCGCAGAGGCGTGAACTCAGGCGGAGATCGCGATACCTTGGCAATACCTCAGGCAAGAAGCAGGCGAGAAGGAAAAGTCGTCCACTTCAAAGTTCGGGCCATGTTCTATCATTCTGAAACTCAAACGTAGCTTTTAATCCACAGTGTTTATAACCCGCGACTATGGTACATTGGAGGCATTTGTCTCTTTGTGGTCCGAGTCGCTGCAAAGAAAAGTCAAGTCAGACTCGGCGGTGAAAAAGAAAATGAGCGAAATGCGCTAGGCTCTTACCTACCCACAGGGCATTGTGAATGGGCATTATTTCCCATAGTAATCTTTGCATACGCGTCCATCGTTGCCAAGGTCGGTGCTAGAAGCAAGAACATTGGAACCAATTGCCCAAATCCCCATGTTGCTTCTTCCCTCAGCTCTTCGCAGCCTTCGCGTTCATGAAGTCTATTAGCGGTGTATCGGGTCGATACCAGGAGCAGTATACCCAGAAGGTAGGATACTGTGCTGAAAACCATGTCAAATATCATGGACGAGAAGACACGCTGTAGCCATCTGATGACTTGCAAAGTCTGGATTTTGACAGTCAGTTGTACCAACGCTCGCGTTCCAGGAATAGAAGTCCCCCGCCATGGTCCCTCGAAAAGCAATGGCCAAATGGCTGTTCCGTACCCCCATAAAAGCAAGGTGTAGCTTACTATACTCCAACGTAGAGGGCTACCACCCGGTCTGAGGTCCCTGATCACGCACTCCATCGGGCAGTTGAACATCCCAAACCAGTCCCGATGGCTCTGCAACGTCGCAACAACTATCAGCATTCCAAATTGGCAGAAGAGGAGCAGTGCTCGAAGGTATTTGGATGGCCGGGATAGGTACGGTCGGATGTCAGGGAGGTCGCAACGATTTTGATTTTGGGACCGTGAGTCGGAGTCTGATTTGATTTGGGAAGCCCAATGATGGACTGAGAAGAACGCGAGGAGCTGCGTGTTGCTCCCTATCCAACATAATGCGGATATGGTGGTGAAGTGGTACACTGAAAGGCCTTGCGGTATTTGAATCCATCCTGAAATCATGATAGCGAGGGTTGTGATGAGCTGGGTGTCGCAGAGGGAGAATATCATGGGAAAGAAGAGGTGTTTCAGCCATTTTCGAATGGCCACGGACTTTCGATGGTTATTGTCCCCCAGTGGGCGGCTCCGTCGAAACACAGGGTATGCACCAGACCCTTCATGTTTACATGCGATGGCGTCGGTTACGAGGGCAAATATGCAGAAAATGAGAGTGAATCCTGCGATCACAGTGAATGCGATGATAGCCTAGTAGTTGTGAACGCTGGGCGCGGACCGAGAAGGAATCGGTCACCTACTCCAATTCCTGCAATATCTGGGTCTGCCTCTATACAGCCGCAGTCACTACAGTTGAGGTCGAGTCGTGGAGAGGGAAGCAGGGCTGACATGGTGGTGCTGGTCAAGGACCACAGAGCCCGTAAACCGAATAGCATTGAGGCTTGTGATGCTCGTCGTCGCCACTGGCGCGTACGATTGTTATCACCATTCAATACCTTGCCATGTGTTGTGTACCCAGAGCAACTCCACACAATATGAAAATGCAATATACATTTAGCCTACTGTCACATCAAAATTTAGGAGATACATATCACCCCGCCAACATTTGTGGTCGGAATCAAGACTTGCACTTTGGTTTATGGGCCTTCCAATCCTTCTTCTGACATTCAGACGAGCAATACCTGACCTTCTTGCATCCACCGCACTCCTTTAAACTCGGGTTACCTTTCTTGCGACAAGCGGAGCACTTGCGAGCTTGGGGCGAACGACCAACATTCTCGAGGTAAGAGACAGCAAATAGCGGCGACAGTGCGAACCTGGTGACGTATGGAGCGAAGGGCTTCCATAACGCCACCTTGTGCATGGCCTCATTGTCTTTACCACGTCCACAGCTACAAAGGGGGTCTGCCTCCATCGTCTCTGTCAACGGGATGATACCGGCAGACTTGTACTCGCAGTTGGGACCATGCGCCCACGAGGTTCGGCATCGCTCAACTAACACTGGCAGCAACTGCTTCCACGACTGCATCTCGCCCTCGAACACGGGGATGTGAAGCATCTGGCCTTCGTGCACAAGCTTCCCAAACGGCTTTGAGAGCCGCTGGAGAAGAGGTACAGAAAGGGGAAGTACGAAGCCATCAGCTACCAATGTATGTGAAGCGAGGTCGAATCGGATTTGGTCGATGAAGAAGACAGTGTCGGAGTTATTGGACTCTTTGTCGCGTAGGCAAAACAGGCGCTTTGGGGTCGGGCCACGATCGACCCCCGCAGCCTGAGTCATTACGGCGTGAATAGTGTCCTTGACGAACATGAGCGCATCGTGCTTGTTCTTCTTGCGGTTGGCGCGCTCCCTGTCTGAGAGCATCGAGCTGATGTGTGGATTAACCCACTTCGAGATGGTTCGTGATTTCGGATCAAGGGAGGGGAGGATGGAGAGATTGACTCGATGGATGCTCCAAGGTGTAATTGCCCCATTTGACTCGACAACCGGGTACGGATTCAGCTTTAGGCCGTCTGGGAGGAAAGAGCGAGACGGGAGCACGATAACCTGGTAGAGGTGCGTCAGCAAGGATAGAAAACATCGAGGGAGCTTTACCTACTTCAATGTATCGAGACTTTCGAGCAAGGCGAAGGCGATGGTTGGTAACCTGGACGGGGAATGGATATGCCAGATCCTGCGCTTTATCCTCCAGCCCAACCCTAATAACGCACGGCGAGAGTTGCTTGATTTGAGGAGTCAGTTTACTTCCCTCTGAGGAGAACAGACGAATTGATGCCTCATCGGTCAAGGAGATGTGACCCGTCAAAGACTCAACCAGCTCGCATTGCTCGTCCAAGCTGACAGCAGTCCCGTCAACAGTCCCAAGCTGAGAGAGCATCTTCGGGGATCTGGAGAATGTGGCAGTGGATTGCGGCGAAGTTCCAGAATATCGAGAGGGAAGGGGATACTCGGGCAAAACATAGACGTGATTCTTGTCGGTGAGCTTGGCACTGAAAATGCGGAGGGTCATACCAAGCTTGGAAATAAGTCGCAGGCAGGCTGCCGGAGTATTGCGGACACAAAATCCGATGTTGATGTTCTGATACGGCTCCTTGTCCACTAGCAACCATGATGGCGCGACAAAGGAAGCCACGAGAGGCGACGTGCCCTTCCATCCTGCTATATCCTCCTCGAAAACCACTTGTTCGCGACCCTTCGGACCCGTCGTTACTGCCCTCCCGAAGGCGACGTGAACGGCGGTGAAGCAGTTGTGGCATTGTTGACCGAATATGTCGCAGTGAAGTGGTGGGGTTCCGATATCCTCGGGCTTGCAACTTTGGAGGACTGAAAGTTCGTGGCGGGGGATAACTAGAACTATGCGAACAAGCTCTGGGATAGTGTCCCATGAAGCGAAGGGGCCAATTCTGGAGGTACGCATTCCGAAGAAGGGCATCTTGTAGACCCCATGCCGAAAGAACTGACCACAGACGTCCTGATAGTGGAGGGTGTCCATCGACATAATATCCCACGCCGCGAGCTGTAGCGAATTGAATCGGTCCATGACCATGTTCCACACCTCTTGGCTGGGGTCAAGCTGGTTTCGAACAAGCTTCAGGAAGAGGATGAACGATTCGCGATTATAGTGTGCTAGGTTCGATGCCCGGAATGCGGTGTCAATATTCTTCTTGTTTGCTTCCCAGAAGTTGGCCGATGTCTCTTGGCCAAAGATATTGTCGTAGATGTCGTACAGAAGGGTGCCGAGTTGGCGAGGATCGAAGGTTGGTTTTAGTATGGAGCCCGGAAACTGAGCGGTATTAACGTCGCCCGATACTGTCCACTTCCAGGCTGTGACCTGATGGAACTGTGTTGCAGAACCCTTTGCCCGTTTCTCCGCGGATCGATACCGAAGCACCTCATGAGTGTTTGAGAATGACGAGAACCCACAAAGGTAGTCGCACGGTACCAATCCGATCAAAAGTCCTATTGCGGTGATGTCGGCCTTGAGGTGTTCTTTGAATTCCTTCGTCGCGTCTCGCCCCAAGCGAAGCAATGATTCTGAATAGAGGACACTAGAGGGGGCGGGCGAGAGGAGGGGGGTTGTGGAGATGATAATGTTTAACAGTCCGATATGGTCCTCGAGGTTGGACGTATGGATGACGTTGAACAACGACGGCGCCCCGGTAAGGGAGGAAGGGGCGCTATACTGAGCGGGATCAAGTCGAATGAGGTGAGTCTTCCATTGTGCGACTGGCAATCCGAGTGTAAGCGTGTCGGTTGTATGGAACGATCGAAGAGCGTGGCAGACGGCGTTGGCATCACCAACAAACAAACGGACGATGGGCGGGTTGGTCGATAAGGTGCTTGCTCGATAAGACGAGCACCACCCACTGAACTGGTCTTTTGCGGCTTTGACTACCTCCGACATGGATACCCCCTCCCTCTTTGTCGTGTTGCCGAAGACGGGCGCGAGGTGGAAGGGAGCCATGGGGTCGGATCCATAGTGGAATGAGCCCCCTTCCCCTCCAAGGGAGTAGACAAACGTCGGGTTGATCTCTGTCGCTCCTGAAATCGATCTGTGGTCGGAAAAGGTCGTCCCTGTCTTCCAGTAATTCTGAAACCCTTGATCGAGGATACTGGCAGACTCAACCAGCGCAGGCCCGACAGACCTCACGGCGACACTGGAACGTCCTTTGTTATCGTTCGCAGTTGCGGTAAACGTGGCGTTGATGGCTTTGAGTCGAGATTCTGGAAGCTCGGGCATGTCGATGTAGAGTTTCCAGTGCCTTCTGACTTCTGATAACGTGTAGGCGGTGCAGAATCTTATGTAAGGTGCGTACACAGATGCGCTCCAGCTGAGAAGGGCGTCGGAGAGGTCAAGGAGCTTGTTACACTGGGCGAGGAGAGCCGATCTCGAGCTTTTGTCCAAGCGAAAGTGGAAGAATGAATTCCAAATGGTGTCAAATGGTTGATCGTCAACGATCATGGTGAAAAGGAGGATGTTTCGAGCTGTCGAGGCTCATGTCAGACGACGAGGTGAGGGATTATAGAACGACGTACCTATTACGGCGGGATCAAAGTCCACACAAGTGAAGTCAAGCACACGAGAAGCTATTGAGCACGATCAGCACTATTGAGTGGAAGATCAAGGTCTTTCTGAGACTTACGATTGGAGGGTTCTGTGAATATAGTGTAGAGAACATTGCGTGGATCTCCACAGCCAAGGAGTAGCAAATTTGCAGGCTCTTCAAGGGGCAGGTCACCGGTCAAGGAAATTGCGCTTGTGTTGCCGATGGGGTAGAAATAGTACTTGGTAGGCCAAAACAGCAGTTTAGACATGGCGGGCGTGTAGAAGGCATCAAAATAGCAGCGTGCTTCTTAGAACCGTGGCAACACGGAAATATCCGATGTACACCCACAAAACGCTCACATGTCCAGGCATGCGACCTATATTAAGCGCCAAACTTGAGCTTGAACTTTGAAGCCTTATCTGGACGTTGTGTTGATTCAATCCGCCGTGTTGATCCAGGACATAGGTACACAGTGGCGCCTTTGTTGTTAAATGCTTGGCAAGAGCCTCCGGACTAAATTCGATGCCGAGGAGGCCTGAGGGTTCGAAACGAATTATACTACTTAGGGCAAGTAGTTCTCCCCAGGCATTGAACATGGCCCACACCCGTGCGCGTGACTAGTGACAATAATCGTGCCCTCTTGAGTTATAAAAGAAGCGCTGTGCGCTCGAAGGGCTTCTTGACCAAAGCAAGAACCTCTCTATCGCTAACTTTCCAACTGATATGGCTCAGTGAGTATGTCGACCCGTGTAGAATTGGGGGTTCGCTGAATCGATTGACTATTTCAGAAGCGACGCTCGACTTTTCGCTCTGGTCGTGGCTATCAACACAGTATACATAATGCTGCTTGATTCATAGACACCAAGCTCATGTCCACCCGCTCTCACAGTACCAATCTTCGCAAATCAGGAACCTCAGACATTGCGTTTCCGACTTCAACATCATCCTTGATTACCTCAAATCCACCTTCAATGTCGTCGATACGACCGCGCTTGATCCAGGGGGACTGACACCTTCCCCGAGCATCGTCACTCTCACGGAACAAGCAGCCACACGGAGCGCCATCCTCTCGACCTTCAAAACGCACCTAATTGACAACCGTCATATCAAACCAGATGATCCTATTGTGTTTTACTTCGCTGGACATGGAACACGGGTCAAGGGACCTCAGGGATGGGAAACAAATTCGAGTGATGGGTACATCGAAGGGCTTTGTCCCTCGGACGAGAAGACGTTGCATCCT
>ML210507.1:1423-19552 GCA_004369085.1 Coprinopsis marcescibilis | reverse complement strand
TAGGTCGAGGAAGTGGGGGTCGTGAACCCTGGGACAACGTCCACTGACCTCTGATCTGTTTGGCCAGCATTGTCCCACTTGGTGGTGATGGCCGGGCTGCCGCGATTTTCGATACCCTCGGCGTAAAATATTCCTGGACATCCACACATCCCTCTATAAATTCTGAAACAGAGTGTTTTATGTACCGAAGATACCGGAAAGCTAGCTTTACATGTTTAGAATGCGATGTCTTGTCTCAAATCAGCGGTGTGAAGCAAAGTTACCATGTTTGTCCCACTAATAGGTGCCGCACTGTATAGAGCGCCACCCTTGAGGGCGCCGGCCCTCTACGCCTTGTCTGCAATGTCAACGTTGCTACTTGTCCACGACGGCCAATTGGCTTGTCAATTCGTGGTTGTAGTGATAGTCTATAGGTACTGAAACACATTCCTCGGCCGCTGACCCAGACTAACATAGGCAGCTAGTTTCCGGAAGTGTTACGCATTCGCTCCAACAATGAACTAATCCCGACAGCGACGGTTGCAAATTCAATTGTTGTTACTCTGCGGTACCTCCCTTTGGCATTTCGAATTGGATTTCTCTCGTACCCTCTCGTACCGTCAATAGCCGTCAAGCAGTTGCTTGGGGACATGACCTGACATAACCCAATCACATACCAAAATGACGTTGTCATCTGGCTACAGCAATGTTAGTAGGTCTCGCTTTCACTTTGAAAAGTACATAGCTAACGGGAGGCCTTTCAGGTCCTGTACGTGATTCATATCCGTCTCCAGTGACAGAATCCGCCATAATGGCCAACAACCACGCGTTTGCAAGATGGAGTATCTGAATGTGTTACACGTTACATCGCTCTGCCAGCTTAGCAACAGGAGACCGCATCATGGGAAGTTGTTGCGGTCTCGTACGCGTTCTGGAAAAGAACCGGCTAGAACGGTCTTCATATACACAGAATGGACCCGGACCGTCCTCGAAGGGACAACGGGTTGAATTATTTTGGGAAGTATTGGCTTTCTTCAACACCTACCATCATCCACAGGATCTCGACAGTTTCTCTCTCCCTTTCTCCTCTCTCTTTTTTCGTCCCCGACTTGAGGTCGTCCATCCTTGATTACCAGCCGGTGCTGGTATCCCTTCAGGCTGGCCTTTTTCTTTGTTGTTGACAGTTCTATGCAATCGTGGTGATTTTCTGGTGGAATGGTTTTCTCGGGGCGTGGTCGAGATGTTGTTAAACGCATGTTGCGACTGAGTCGCGTCAAAGTCTTGGTGAGTCGATCCTCGTTGGTCGTGTGCGGCCAATCACTGATGATATCGACAGCACCAGAGGGTGACTGTGACCAGGTTTACTGCCTGGTACTTTTGGTTTACCCTTTGTTCATGCCTTGTTCTTGCGGGACTCCAAGGCTTCATCTTGTCAGACAATACACAGGCAGTCGGGATTCTATCCAACCTTGTTCGCAGCCACAACATGCCTCCTCACCTTGCAATCATCCAGAACGGCGAGCTTCTCGTTTGTGATGGGTTACCTGGACAGCCTGCCACGATATGTGGGGCGCCACAGGGGTTTTTAGACGGAAGGGAAGTCGAGACTTCAGGGTCTGATGTGAGTGTTAGCATCCTAGATGGCTGGGATGCATGTAACCTTTTGATTCTCCTCACTTCCTAGTTCACTCGAGACTGGTCTCGGGATAGAAATGGAGGGCAAGAGGAGCATGGAAATTTTTTGAAGCACCCGGAAACGTTTGAATGCGTGTACAGCTTGAGTTGGCTGGAAGAAGTGTCAGTTTGCCTCAAAGTTCTTCTTCTCGTACATACTAACTCTGGCCGGCTAGCTTGCACGATTCTAAACGAGAAGATGTGGCCATTCTCTTCTATCAGTTTTGGATCTTTGGTCTTGGGGTTGTCACTGTAAGTCGACTCTCATTTACCCCGACTTCACTTCTGACTAAGCGGTTCAAGATTTTGAACGAATCATTGCCCCATTTATGGACCTCCTTTGCTGGTCACATCCTTGGTGGCACTTGGGCAGCCTCGCGAATTCAATCCACGAGAAATCTGATCACGCTTTATCGTACTGTCATGGTTCCGCAACGATGTGGTGGATTCGACCCTTTGGGGACGTGGTGGGAGGCCAGGCTTAAGCATACGGCAAGTACCTGTTGATTCAGACTGCACACAAGTAACTGATGTAAACCAGATCCCCATCGTTGCTGCCAACGGTGTTTCAATCTTGATCATGGGTCTCTTGACATGGAGGTTATTAAAGGTATGTAACATGTCTGTTTTATCCAAAACATAACTGACTTATCCTTTTATAGTTCTATAACACAGCATCGTTTGCTCGAGTTGGAGCTTCCTCGCAAATACATCGATTTTACAAGGTTTGTTTGGTTCAACTCAAAGGTAAACCCTTGGTCTGACTCAATGTTCGCAGCTGGTCCTGCTGTTCTCCGTCGGACTTCAGCTTGCATTCTTCTTTTCTCTGGCCGCTTCGGGTATCTGGATCGACAAGATCCTCCATGCCGACTTGAGAATGTTCACGGCTCACTGGAGACTTTACCTTGCCGCTGTTGTGGGGGTCATGGTGGTAAGTGCGACGTTATTTATACCTCAACTCAATTTTGACTCACCTCGTTAGATGGCATTGCCCTTTCTGATCCTGGTACGTCTTCCGGGTGTGTCGAGCACGCCGTCGCTTACCATCCATTTTTACCAGGGCTGGAAGTCCGTTAGAAAGGAGTCCAAGATCCTGTTTGGCATAGTGTTCACTATATCCCTCATCCTCGTCGGTATCACGAGCGTGATGTTTAGCAGTGCACGTAAGACCACATTCCTCCCAGTCGATGACGAAGGTGCTAATAACGCGTTTGGCCAGTCTACCGGTACATCTTTTTGACTTGGCAATTCTTTGCAACTGTCACGATTACTGCCTTTGTATTCCTGGTGCTTACGACCGGCATTGGATTCATCTGTCGACTAAACTTTGGCAAAGGATTGGCCGAGTATCGTGAGTTTGAACCTTTTCCGAACTTTGCTCGGTCCATGACTAACATATCTTTTTGAATACCAGTCAACGTTACCGATGCTCTGGAAGGCGTCGACTTTACTCTGGTTTATTTCCCTCGTCGCAGCGATGATATCGAAAAGCCGGAGAAGGCGTATGGACTCGATGAAAAAAAGGATGACTTGGGCCAATTCGGCCCCAATCCAATGTTTTATTTAAGTCCAGGAGATAGGACCAGAGGGGTCTCGGTGTACTCTGACAACGCCGCCAACCCGGTGTTCCTCTCGTCTTCACCACCGTTGACTTCCGACCTCGAGTCTCCAACGAAGCGAACGAAGCGGTTGACGAAGGCCGCTGCACGTCGTCAACGAGGTTCGCGGGTCCCGGACTGGAGGAGTAGTTTTTATTCTGCGATGACACATAGCTCTGCAGAGAGTCCAAGTCCGACAACCGTTGACCCACGGCGGCCGATGCGTGCGTTGGTGTCTGTGAAGGAGAAGTTGGAGCCGTATCCGACTACTACTACTGGTCCTGGTGGTGTCCCTATTCTTCCTGTCCCCTTTTTGAGGGATAGACAGTTGTCGGTATCACGCCATACTCTCCATTCGAAAGTAACAACTACACCGGAGCCGTTTTAAAGAGCTTACTGTGTAAACCGAGACCTACGTTCCTTGTTGTTAGCGAAGACTTAGTTAGCATACACATTCTTTCAGTTCTTCAATTGTACAAATATACAAATCAAATTGCATTGCCTACTTATGATACAAGGTAAATGTGCAACCCTGGGTGACAAGGTCCAAAAGAGCGAATGAAAGTATTGAAGGCAGCAACATGGAGCTAAGCGCTGGGCTTGCGATCTACATGCGTAACTGAAGAAGATAACTGGGATCATACTTGTTGAAATTGTCCGTATTTGGGGTCCAGGATGCCCTTCTCGAGGGTCCGGATTTGGTGTGTGGAGAGCTCCTCGTTGTCCTTGTCGAGGCTGTGGTTTGACGCAGTCGAGTTTTTCCTTGATGGCGTGGGCAGCTCGAATTTTTCGCGGTTTTCGTCTCGGGAGAATACTTCGCGGGTGAAGTCGAGGGCTGAGAGAGCTTCCTCGGCGAGTACTGGAGCGAAAGGGGTAAGCCTGGAAGAAAGAGGGAGAGATGGTTTGACTTACGGTATTCGCGGTGTCCTTTGCCGAACTGTGTTCTGCAGATGACGCCGAGGACAAAGTTGGCGATCAGTAGGAGCAGAGACATCACTGTCAGGCATGCGAGGAATGGCCATTGGAGGAAGGTCCTGAGGTAAGGTGGTGATACAGTTAGCCAATATTATAGGGGAGGGGTGGGTGCCTTACCATCGGTAGATGATCGAGTAAAACATGAGCAGCCATGTGAAGAGGATGATGAAGCTCATGATGAGGAAGGTGAGCATGTACCATCTGCGTTCTCGCTTTGCGCCGAACCAGCCAATTGCAATCCAGGGAAGCAGGGACTGTGTGGGGTTGTCGGGGTGGGGTGAGCCATAGGCGCAGGTAAGAGGGAAAGGGGGCTTACCACCATTGTCATGATGAATGCTGTGATGTAGATTTTCATGAGGGGGGTGATCTTGGCGAGCCCGGTGTTGAGGAGGACGTCGATCCATAGTCCCATCGACGCCGTGACCACGAAGACCTCGAGTTGAAGGCACGAGAGGAGTGCTAGGAAGAACTATAGTGGGATGAGAAACTCTCGGCTTGAGGGGAGAAAGTGGGATCCCCACCTTGTTGATGCGGTTGATGTGGGCCGGAGCACCAACACAGCGGAATGACGCAGAGCTGTACATCTGGAAATGTATAGAGATATCAGAAGTCAGAAGTGCTGATAACAGGACCTTTCGAGGAGGACATACCCGGTAAAGCACTAATGATAGATAGATGAAAACGACGAGTGCTGTTGCCGCCAGCGCTAGATCCGCGATCTGAACGGCGGTTTAGAGGGTCGCTTGAGTCAGAATGGTCGCTACACGTACTTGGAATGTCAGACGCTTGCTGAAGTAATCGGAGAACAGGTTGAGGGAGCAGGGTGTCCCCGGTTTCTCCAAAAGTTCTACAAAGACTTTCGTATCACGTTCGCTTCTCCAGACAGCAAAGGAGCCCCATCCTGTTACGAGGGTCCTTGTGATGATGACTGTCAATCTATAAAAAAAAAGGTTTACGTCGTGTCACTGCGGCCGAGCAGGAAGGAAGCTTACAGATGAGGCAAAGAATCATTGACGATGGCGATGACAGAGACGGCGAACAGCCAGAAATGGACGGCGACTGTCGAAAGTTCTTCGCGACGGGATTCTGCAACGCTACGGCAGTTTCAGAAAGAGAAGTTGGCTCTTGGATGAAGGGCTCACCGTTCCTTTGCGTGGTGCAGATTCTGGACACACTGGAGGCTCAAAGATATGTCGCTGCTTTCCTGGCCAGCTGGCCGAAGGGTCACTGTTACACCGTCAAGTTTTGACAACGGTGCCGACTTAAATACGTCGACGCCGTCTGCCCATAGAAGCGAGCGCTATAAAAGCTGGTACTGAGCATCTAGACGTAACTGCAATTCTAGTTGGACTGACTGTGGGTCCCTCGGTTGGAGACTTGTGGGCTGTTAGACCGGGATAGCGAAGGATGAAGCTACAACACACCTTGATAGACTGGGATTCAAACACGGTCTCGCATGGATATGGGTCCTGCACGGCGCCAGTGACCAAAACGTGCGGAACATCGCGACACATCTCAAGACGGAGACTCCCTGGCTTCCCTGTAAGAAAGGTGATATTCTCTGGCGGAATCACCTGTCCAGTGATGGCGTTGAGGAGGGCGTCGTACTCATTGTCAACAGAGAATAGGAAAGATTGAAGGATGCCCTGGGCAAAGCAATAGAACAAGCTGAAGCAGAAGAAAAGGGTCGTAAACCGATTAAGGGTTATACGAGCGTACTGCACACAGACGTCAGTGTGTTGATACTAACTGTGATTGATATGCATGCACAAAAAACATACAATGGCATGGTAGAAAGCCTTTGACTTGTATTTAGCATCGACGAAACGCATCTTCAAAGGCGTAGAAAGGTAGAAAATGAGTGGAAATAGGTGAACGAAAATAAGGGAACCAGCCCAAGCACTTGGTGAACGAACAGAGGCGTTGGGGACAGGAAGCTCTGGTGGCGAACCAACTGTGTACATTAGCCGACATAATACTCTTCTATAGATGTCATGTTCTGAATCAGATGCACCATGGTAACCGTTATGACATCCTGGGTTCGCATAATCTCCGCCCCAGGCTATACCTGCAGGCAGTTCCCATCTGTTCAACAAGATGAGCAGCCGTCGAGGTTGTCGCCGAAAACGAGATTGATAAGAAGGAAATGTAGACTGGGAGTATTGATCGTTGATCCGGCACTACAAATGTTCTCATTGGTCTCTTTCCTTTGTAATGTTTCGTCGTCAACTTCTTTCATTTCACAGGCCTCAGATCTGTCTTCCAAGGGCTGCCCAAAGATGTCTGGCGACCAACCCAATTCTAGCGAACTCTGTCGTTGAGGAAGCACAGGACATTGCGTCCGTTGACAGGTTGCTCAAAGCAGTTCGTAAGTCGCGTTCATCTCGAATCCAGAAAGAAAATGCTAACACTTTACAGGGAAACGTGCAGATCCCGCCTTCCACAAGTACTATTCTTCATCAATTTGCGTTTCGCATTATAACATGAATGGAAAAACAGTGTAATGCCCATGCGAACCGCTGTCCTTTGGTCCGAGGCTCTGCTGAACTCGGCCCTGAAAAACGAGGCTGCAGAGCCCTCGTCGCCCCTGATACAGCAGGAGACCACAGATGAATTGGTTCCAAGGAACATGCACGATTCATATTCGGAACTGGTCATACCATTTGCATTGTCGCCAGCTGTCCTGGAGCAATACATAAACGCGTCTGGAGGTATTAGGATGGGAAAGTGAGCGACAATCTTCGCGCTTGCGTCCTTTGCGTTGCTGAGGATAATTGTGTCTGGTCAGGTTGATGGAAAATCTTGATTCCTTGGCAGGTTCTATTGCATACAAGCACCTCCTGGGGCCTGGTGTACAGGAGTTGGGTAGGATTCAGGACAGAGGGTTTTACATTGTCACTGCATCTGTTGACCGGTTCGTGGTGCACCTCTCCCATAATTTAACACAAACTGATCGTATTCATAGTCTTGATATGTACCAACAGGTCGATCCATCGCGAGACTTGCGGTTGAGTGGGCAGGTTATGTATACGGGGAAGAGTTCGATGGAAATAGCTATGAAGATGGAATCCATTGGCGGGGATCAACCAGACCAGACTGCAATGATCGGTGAGTCCGACTTTTCGCTTACACTCGCGAGTGATTATTGACTAAGTATGTGAAGGACGTTTCTCTATGGTCTGCCGGGACGCTCGGACCCACAAGGCCAGAAAGGTGCATCCGCTTATCGTTACGACCGATGAGGAGCGTGCATTGTACGCGTTGGGAGAACGTGCGTTTAATAACGCGTAGTCAAGGCGAAACCTTACCTTTTTGCATAGACATAAAGCAACGCCGCAAGAAGGCCGCATCAACATCTTTGTCTCAAGTACCGCCTTCATCTGAAGAGGCATCAGAACTTCATTCGTTCTATCTGCAGCATGGGCAAGGGGCGATCATCCACTCGAATCAGGTCTCCAACCGGGTTTGGATGGGGGAAACTAGCATCGATAATTGCATGCTCATGTTTCCGCAAGAGCGCAAGTAAGTTGGGAATTCGGCCTGCTGGTATCAGGATACTTACTCGAATTTGAAGTGTGCATCAAAAGGTGTTTGGTGGATACTTGATGCGATTGGCATACGAGGTATGATTCAGTCTGGACTCACTGCCTCTGTTGATCAACCCTTTCTTAGCTCGGGTTTAGCAACGCGACCATCTTTTGCAGGGGGCGTGTGAGATTCTTGTCGCTTGACGGTATCTCGTTCGCTCGGCCCGTTCCTATTGGGTCCCTCTTGAGGCTGGAGTCTATGATAATCCACACATCTTCATCCGCGGAACATCCGGTTTTGGTGGTAGGTTGAGCGATGCCGCTCGTCGGGTTTCTCGCAACTCTTACTGACGAAACATCAGCATGTGGGCGTCAAGGCCAACGTTGTCGATGTGAAGACTGGGTCTGAGCAGATGACCAACGATTTCCGGTTTACCTGGTATCAAGATCAGGAGCATATGAGCAGTTCTATCCCGAGGCAGGTCGTACCGAAGACCTATCAGGGTACGTGTGCCTTCTGATGTTACCATTCTGATTTTGCTAATCATATTCCATTACCCCTATCTGCAGAGGCAATGCTCTGGCTGGAAGGTAAAAGAGCGCTGGAGCTCGGTGCGCAGATAAGACGATCTCTTTGAAAAAGTGGATCTAGGGAAATAATTTAGTGAGATATAGTATTTGCTTCTCGTAATACATGTCAGCGAGTGTGGTGCCGCGACGGATAGAGCGAATGGGAGTATACAGGGCGGAATTGTACATGGTATCGTTGGTATCATGTTGACAGTGTGATATATGGTGCTTGGCTACTGGCTAGTGTACTCCGTTGATGTGGCGCGTTGCCTCTTCCAGGAGCTGCTGTGTGCGCTCCGCGGCAGCGTCGTAGACGAACTGGGCGGCGGCGGGTTTGGAGCGCCCGTCGTTGCTGTCGTTGTCAGAGTCGAAGCGGTCGTCGGTTAGGGTGTCGTTCTGTTCGTTGTATAGCTCCTCCGAATGGACAGAGTCTGAAAGAAGGTTGGTGACGGAGTTTGCAAGCGAACCGGAGTGCGTACCTCGAGAAGCAGGACCGGAATCAGTAGCCCTGCGCTTGCCGAGTGCTTTTGCACTGGGACGGATGGGCGCGTCTGGGTCGTATTCTTCGTCGTCGATGATTGAGGCGTCGTCAGGCCGATACTCTTGGGCGATGTAGATTGATGAAGCGGTCTCGTCGGGGTACTGGCCTTGGTAGTCGTAGCTTGAGCCATATCCGTTCGCGGTCTGAGGCTCGTCCCGGTGGAAATTGTTGGGGGATGGAGTTCGGGAACGGATGGAGGCTTGGCCGGGCGAGCGAGGGCCGTAGGATACTTTGGGTGGCGGGGCGAGGCCGGACGGTTCGTTTTCGAGAGGGAGGTGTTGCGGTCTGTAGGGGAGTGCGATTGCTGTGGGAGGGGACTGGGAGCGCGAGGATGGGGTGGGACTGGGGGTCCTGTGGGCGCTCTCGCCTTGTAGCTGCTGGGCATGTGCCTGTGTGTAAGCAGGATCCTGTAGGGGGGTTAGATGTGGTTCGTTGTGGTCGGGAAAGAAACGCACGCGAGGGTCCATCCGGACCTCTTTCCTGCTCCGAGCCTCGACCTTCTTCTCTGCGGCGACACGGACGAGATCGTCATATTGCCTGAGAGCTTCCAACAGTTCGCCGTTTGCGGCAAGAAGGGAGGCGAGGAGCTTCTCCTCCACAGTCTCGTCGTCTACTATAGAATTGGTCCTCGAGTCTGTAGAAATCGTCCGTTCACGAGCCTTCCTCTCCTTCTCGTGGTTTCGAGCGATCCGGGATCTTTCCGCGCCAGCCGAAGCCCAATCGATCTGCGCGAAAATGAGATCTTGGGATGATCGACATTTGAGGTAGAATTCCTGTGATGTTTGGTGAGATAAAGATGAGGGAGGGGGAGATGGGATGCTTACGTTTATGATTTCGGATTTCTTGATTTCGTTGGGTTTGGCGACTGCGAGTGCCTGGGAGAGGAGGGAGGCGTTTCCGAGGCCGATTTTGCATTCTTGGAAGAGCCGACGGATGTCCTCGTCTGGTGGGATGATGCGGTTCCGGCTCCGATGGCTTTTCTGCTGGGGAGATTGTTAACATATTGGGAATGAGGAGAGGGGTTGGACGACGAACTGGTTTGGGAGCGGGGCTGTCGTTCCCGGGTAAAGGACTGGCCTGTTGGTACATGACTTGGGGAATTTCGTATTGGGAGGCCCGGCTGGGTGGTGGGTTGAAGATTGCATCTTCAGAGTCGAACGGAATTCCCTAAGAGAATGTTTGTGAGTCATGTTTGTGGGACAGGTGCAAGCGGAATACCTCGTCTGGTTTGTCGGCGGGTTTGACACGTAGCCATACCCCTCTGAAACCATCCTTGTCGCTGCCTTTCTCTAAAACGCGCGAGGGTTAGTCAGGGTTCGGGTGGATCGGGGGTTTGAACTGACTGTGGCGACCACTCGCGTAGGCTGCAGCGGCAATGATTTCAAGCAGTCTTTCACGAACGACGGGGTTTGTTTGACTGCTTTTGATGATTTGCTCGATTGCGTCGAGGAACTTGCGCGATCTCGATTGGGCAATAAAAACATCGCTCCCGTTTCGCAGCATAAAAGCCCATAGCTGGAGGAGGAATTTTAGCACAGGCGTGAGCGTGGGGTAGCTGTGTTACACACCTTGGATGCTGCTAGTTGTGCCGGCGGTTGTCCGTATCTTGTTGGATGGTCAGAAAGCGCGATGTCGTCGGAATATAAAGTGCCTTACTTGAATTCGCTGCGTAAAGCCCGGATAGCTTCCTTTGCGTTGACTTCGGTAGCGGAAGCACGCTCGCAAACCTCGAGAACGATCATCCAGTCTTCTGATGCTGTTGCTGCGAGATAGCCTGGGGGATGTGTAGATTGAGTGGTGAGCTGGGGCAAGGGTAGAGAGGAAGGACCGACCGATCATGCTTGTCAACGTCTTGTCCGGTTGCTGGTGCTCCCGGCGTTCACGATGAGCGGGAGGGCGCTGCTGCTGAATGGCCGGATCTCGAGCGCCGGGCTGAGCCTGTGCCTCTCTAATTTGGCGCTCCCGCTCCCTGTCCCTGTCCTGGGGCTTGTCGCGGTCCTTGTCCTTGGTGCTCCAGAACCCGCGCTTCTCCCGTTTCTCTGCATGACCGTTTTCCGAGATAGAATAGCGATCTTGCGGCGTGGGGTAGAACGCCTCTTCGGACTGGGATCGGGGCAGCTGCTGATTAGCTTGTGCGGCCTGAGGGTCTAGGGCCTTGAGGATGTTGATGGCAGCTACTGGGGCGGTTGCTGCAGGTTTCTTTGGAGGGCGAGCACCGGGTGCGTCGGCTGGATTCATTTGTCTAGGGACACCGTTGAGTCCAGAAGGCGAGACTGGACGCGGATGGGGACTGGAAATGGAGGGAGAAACAGCAGGAGGGGTGGAATTGAAGGAAGATGAGCGCGAAGGGGCGATTGCAGCTGGTGCAGATGGGATATGTGGATCTGGATAGTGGACATCCTCCCATCGTTCGTCATCTGCTGGATTCCGCGCTGGAGGGACAGGTGAGGGCGCTGTCGATGTCTGCTGCTGCACAATCTGTGTCTGCGCCTGCTGCTGCTCGAGCTGCCTCTGTCTCTGCTGCGGCGACGGCTTTGTTAGATATTTAGCATGCGACGCATGAATTGGGGTCTGGATTTGCTGGGGCTCCTGGATAATAATAAGTTAATGAGGACATGGACTGGCTGGACTGGCGAACCTCTGTCGAGCCGTCCTTGCTTCCCTTGGGCTTTGAGGACTTGCCACCGCCAAAAAGCTTCTTCATCGTCGTCGTGAGCAGACAGGGAGAAACATGCTCAGAGTTGCTGCTTCACCGCTCAACCGAGGCTGTGTTCAGTCCAACCCAAATCGCAGCCCACGTGGACCACCATCAATCCACTACCACCATGAACAAACGCCCGAGAGAACCTGATCCCGTGAAGAACACCAGGCCAAATCCCAGCTTTGCTTCAGCCTTCCAGACCCAGAAACAGCCGCGTCTGCTGTCTGCACAGGCCATCCAGCAGCGACTCGTGACCGAGCCAGCGAATCCCAAGACCCGCCCTCCTTTTCCATTCCGCCCCATCACAACCGCCCATGCCCTTCGTCTCGCCGTCCCTGTACTCCCTCCGAAATCCACTGATCCCCTCAGCAACGGCGTAGACCTCAGCCCAGAGAAACGAAAGTTTCGGAGGTGCGCACCCCTCCGCCTTTTCCTTCTCTCTCACTCACCGCCCGCAGATCTGGTCTCGCCGCTCGAGCGTCTGATTATTACTCCCGATCCACGACCTCTCTCACTCTCTGGAGGCGCCAACCAACAACAAGCGCCGACCTCCACATGCGCATCGTCCACATCATCCTCCACCCTTCCGCTTCAAGGCAACACCCTCTCCCAGGCGTAGCCTTGTGTAAGAATCTGCGCGAGTCAGAGTCCCAGATCATCATCATCTTTCAGTTTTGGCCCCCATCGCCCGAGTCTCTCAAATCAGTCGAATCATTTCGAGTGGGCAGCTCGGTTGAGATCTGGAAACCTTGGGCTTCCGTCGCAGAGTCGCAGCACACAAAGATTCATCCGTTTCCCCTGCTCTCACCCGAATCCACACCAGAAAACTCGGATGTTTTACTTTGCTCAAAGTTCTGTATATTAGCTAAATGAATAACTACACCGTGGTCCCATGTGACGCAGAGTTGGAACATTGTGGCACATAGGGGGTTTCTAAGAGACAGGGCAATGGAGAGAGATATTGTATGTTCAAGGAAAGTAAGTGTAGCCACTGTGCATTCAACTAGCTACTGTTTTGGGCAACTAGCCCCTGTCTTCACCTATCTTCCATGGACTCCCCCCCTCCGTTCCTATCCTTACTTGACTTGTCTCACAGACTATACATACATACAAAACCCATACATGCTACAGTGATCCACTGGTCCTTGAAACAGCAAAATCTATTTTGCAATTTTTACCACAATTTTCACATTCAAATGTAGGACTAGCATCAGCAAATTGACACTCTGCATGTCCACTTTCGGTGCATTTCCACATTTGGGATGCACAAAAGCAAAAAGCAGTGATACCCCCTTTACATGTGGGGACCCCTAAAACTCACATATTACATATAAAATGAGCCTTAATGTCCTCTGAAATTTGTGAACTTGTTGTATTACACATGACAAGTATATTCAATACAAACCAGACTACCTCAGGCCTATTGGGCAACAGGGTTGAGACTAAGATTGGATGTTGTCAACTAGCACCACCAGGGTGAAGGGGATATAGTAGGAAAGCTAATGTCAGTCATTGTCATTCATACAAGTCAAAGTTACACCTTCTGAATTAAAACCAACACTGATACAGTGGCCAACAAAACTGTTTACATGTTTTGCACTTTTGAGATAAATGCTTTACAGCATGGGAAGAAAATTATTTAAAATATCAGAAATAATATATGTACTAGATAAGCCCATGATCTAATGCTGTGCACAATTTCAAGTTCCCACACCCATATTTGGCAGGTAAGTCCCATAGTACAAACTTGCAAGTCATGCGAACAGTTTTGTTGCACAAGTCTTTTTGAGGTAATTATTGTAATTTAGTACTTATTATAGCCTCCTTTTGCCCTAACTACAGCTGCAAGTCTTCTGGGCATGCTTTCTATGAGGTTCTTACATACTTCCTCTGAAATATTTTTCCATTCCTCCTGTACTCGGTCCCACAGCTCAGCAACACTTTGAGCTGGTTCTTTGTACTCTCCCAAACAGACCTTGAGGTGGTTCCAGAGGTGTTAAATGGGGTTGAGGTCTGGAGACACTGTTTAGCCAGTTTTGAAGTGTGTTTTTGGTCATTGTCTTGCTGAAAAATCATGTCTTCTGATTCAATCTCATAAAATTCAAGGGTTTGCTGAAGTTCATCTCTGAGAATGTCAGTGTACAATTCAGCATTCATCTTACCCTCTATCCTAGTGGCATACCCAACCCCTTTCCATGTCATACAGCCCCACATCATCAAGTTGCCTCCTCCAAACTTGATAGTTCCTTCTACCACCCTATCACTCAGACCCTCCCTATTTCTTTCCACACATATTCATATTTCCTTCCATCTGACCCCAATCTGTTAATTTTGGTCTCATCAGACCATATAACCCTCTTCCAATCCTCCAAAGTCCACTCTGCATGCCTTTCAGCAAACTCTAACCTTGCTTTCCTATGCCAGGATAGAAGAACAGGCCATTTATGCTTGACTATAGGTCATATACCCAATTTTTTGAGGTTTTGGTGCATTGTTTGTGCAGATAGAGGTTTTTTGGTGATGTCCTGAAGTGCTTTGGCAGCTTGAGTGGCATTTTCAATCTTCCCCATCTTGATCATAGGTTAAGCATAGTTGATATTGGCAGTAGAGAGAATAGCACAGTGGCCACCAGGAGACTTGGGAAGGCTGGGACAGTTCTCAGAGCATAGTTTGCTGATTGCTCATACACTAACACCAGTTTCCTTGGAGATTTTATGCCCAGAGACTCCAGCAGCAAGCAGAGAGAGGATATGAGAAGTCTGAGAAGGTGATAGTTTGTGTATGATAGGTTGTGGGTAATAGAGTGGTTGTATGGGGGTTATTGATGCATGGATGGACTCTATATAGGCTATGCTTCACATATGAGGTGCTTTTATTTGGTGCTATTTGGTTTTGATAAACATAATCACATGACTTTGTTGAAAATACCTCAAAAAAACTTGTGCAACAAAACTGTTTGCATGACTTGCAAGTTACAAGGGTTTACGAAGTAAAGCAGCATTCTTATTCCCAATGCCGCCTGCCAATTTTGTTGCCAAGATTCTGAGCTCTCCACTGTAATGTCACGTGTCTATGTTCCCAGGCTCGTTCCACTAGGATCTTGAGCAACCTTTTTGCCAAGATTCTGAGCTCTACACTGTAATGTCACATGTGTCTGTGGTCCCATGCTCCGGTCTGCTAGGGCCTGGGCAAGGGGGCACAGTCCGACCAATCCCGATTATCAACCCCCCCAGTCGTGTACCACATGAGTCCATCAGGGTTTAAAGCTCCGCCTGCCGGTTCCCATGCCAACTCTCATAGGCGTTACACTGGCAGCCAACTTGAACCAGATGGAATACCCTTAGTGTACACAGACCGCCGATCCCCACTTGATAGGATATGCAAAGACTCAAGTATGGATATAGACACGGACAGAGGCTTTTTCTCAAGTTAATCTTTGTGATTAGCTACGATTTAGCGATGATTCTCTACAATTTCCCCTGCTCTTGCTGGATGGTGCCGTCTCATTGCCATGGCTGACAAATGTCCGCAAAATGCCCAAGCCAACTAATGCCGTGGTATATGGGCCATCAAGGCGGGCGCTGTTCATGTAGGAAGTATTTGCAGGATCGGAGAATCCACTGCCTCTTGATCCCAACGCCGCAAAGAGTAGTATGGAAGGTATGTAGGTTAGTAGTAATTGGAGTCTGCTGTTAAGATTTACAATGGTAAACCCTCGTACTGCCACGCAAATGCGGTGGCCCACTGCCCCTAGTTTGTGCTATGGAACTTACCTGCCAAATATGGGTGTGGGAACTTGAAATTGTGCACAGCATTAGATCAAAGGCTTATCTAGTACATATATTATTTCTGATATTTTAAATAATTTCCTTCCCATGCTATGAAGCATTTATCTCAAAAGTGCAAAACATGTGAACAGTTTTGTTGGCCACTGTATATGATCTCCAAGCATGCCATTGAAAATCTCAGAGTGGCTGCTTCATCTGTTCAGATGGTACAGCTATCACATTTTCATGAATTTACCCTATAAACTGTATGAATCACCATCAGGAGCTTCAAAATGGCCATACTGCAGCCTACATACAGACTGATATATGGAGCCAATATTTCTTAGATTTTACATGTGTATATACCCAGCCTGACACCACATGTGCACTAAATTTCAGCCCAAAGGGAGTTCATATGAGTGAGATAATTTTAGCACTGAGATGTAATATTATCTATAACTTGGCTATAACTTGGTCTCAAATTGCCCAAATACTGAGATACTTGACAAGTCTATCCAAGGATAGGACATCTATAATATCTCAGGGTTTAGTATTAATAGCTGGTGTAGTTTGCAAGTTATGTACAAAAAATCAGCTTACCATTGCTTTTGTGACCCATGAGTATGTAT
Organism: Coprinopsis marcescibilis; assembly: GCA_004369085.1. Lineage (NCBI taxonomy): Eukaryota > Fungi > Basidiomycota > Agaricomycetes > Agaricales > Psathyrellaceae > Coprinopsis > Coprinopsis marcescibilis. The sequence goes on along the minus strand of ML210507.1, from coordinate 3,591 downwards.
TGGTGGAGATTGGGATTGTTGGAACTAGTCTTCTCATCAACTGTCATCTTCTCAAAATGATAACATCAAATGCTCAATCATCTTAATGTTAGCTCATCTTGACTCATGTGCAAAACTATCAATGAATGACTAGGACATACTACTCATCCTGCATCATAACAGAAACCTTATCCTTGACACCATCTTTCAAAGATTTGGTATACCTGACCAAATCATCTCAGACAGAGGTCCAAACTTTGCAGCAAAATCCCACCAAGAACCCCTCAAACACCTTGGAATCAACTCTTGACTATCCACAGCCTATCATCCCCAAACAGACAGCTTATCTAAACAAGGACTACAAGAGGTCCGACCTTCCTAGGAATCTATTGCATTAATCACCCCAAAACTTGGAAGGATCATCTTCCTGTTTTGGAAATAATTGACATTATGCAGATAACAAGAGACCCCATTCAAACTAATCATAGGACTTCAACCACAAGGGATTCCCAAAGCATTCAAAATCTCAAACATTCCATCCATCACCGAAAGAATGGAAAACCTTACCTTGGCCCAAAGAGAAGCTCTTGCCACACACAAAATAGCAAGGCAACAAATGATCCAACAAAGTCATAATGAAATCCGACCATTCAAACTTGGTCAGAAGGTATGGCTAGAAGCAAAGGACTTGAACTGGCAACACCTTTCCAACAAAATCCAACCAAGAACAAAAGGACCATTTGAGATAACAGAGGTCATCAGACCAGTCTCTTATCGCCTCAAACTCAATGGAAAATACACAACATCTTCCATACAATCTGGCTGTCACCTTATCAGGAAACCGACCTCCATGGACTTAACCATACAAACCCCCCACCTGACCTTATCAACAACAAAGAAGAATACAAAGTGGAAGCAATCCTTAACCATAAAAGGAAGGGGATTCCTTTATCTTGTCCAATGGAAAGGCTACCTGATATCTGAAGCTAAACAATCCCCACATAAACTAAAAATACTGTATTGATGAATATTATAAGAACCTTGGAGAGTCTTTGGAGACTTTATGAAGAGTCTTCAAAGACTCTTTGCAGTGTCTTTGGAGGTAAAGTCTGATAAAACTGATACCTCTGTCCCACCATTTTCAACCCCTCCTCCACTTCCCAGACCCAGACATCCACTTCCAGACCTTTGAATAAAGGGAAAGAAACTACCATACCTTCCTTCAGCTATCAAGAACCTCAACCAAATCCCAAGATCACATCGACAATCCCTGGAAGTTCAGCTCCTGAATGAAGAAATTCACCGAATCATCAAAATACCTTGTGAAAATCAAAGAATAAATCAAGAAACCAATACTCCCCAATCTTCTCCATCAACCTCTCCATTCATAGCCCCAGGAAGCCAGAACACCCCCAATCATCAAATCGCCCAACCACCTCTTGAACCAATGCCACCCCCAAACCATCCTATAAACCCAATTATGGCCCTACTACCCAAAAAACGGATCCCTGAAACCCTGCCTCAATTCATCAACAACAACACCACCAAAAATGCCATTATTGCAGACAGTTCGGACATTTTGCCAAATATTGTCCAATTTCCCCAAACTGCCCAGGCTGTGGAACCCTTTGACCAAGTCATCAATATGATAGTTGGAACTGTCAGCAAATCCAAAACAACAAGAAGAAGAACTCCAAGGACCAAATCAACGCAACAATGGAAACAACCTCAATACTGACGTCTACGACTACAACAGCAATGGACACAACATCTATGATTGATATTATATTCAGGAGAATTTCAGAGATAAGTGGGGGTAATGTTACAGCTATGGGCATCTTTTAAGAAGACCTTGATTGGCTGATAATGAAGGAATGGTCAGAAGGTTTTATTGGATATAGTTTTTCTTGATAACAGACACAAGGACAGACAAGAGTATTATTTATAGTATGATAACAGACAGACCTTATTGATTACACCAATAAAAGATAACAGAATTGTATTTAAACCCACCTTATTAGGTAGTTGTACTGTAGCTTTGATCTTGTTTCACTTGTATCTATGAGAATAAGTGTATGGGTGCAACAGTAACGGTACCTGATGATACCGGAGAGCGCAGACGATAACGTCTAGCTATAGAGATAGAGGAATAGACTGCAGAGGCAGTAAAGACAATTGGATAGCTCTAT
>ML210506.1:0-19718 GCA_004369085.1 Coprinopsis marcescibilis | reverse complement strand
GTCAATGTTGTCAAGTTGTTCATGAAGGAGTCGGGATATGTCGTGCACAAGGTCATGGATGACGAGGGTATATCGAAGTGGAGTGCTGAGCTGACGTGTAGGATGAGGTGAAAAGCCCTTAGGCTTGAGAATGAATCTGGCGTGAATGGAGCATCGGGGCAGACATTGGGATTGATCCTTCGCCTTGACGGGCCACGTACGGTCGGACCTGGAGGGTGATCGAATCCGATGTCCAATGCGAGATCGCGAAGGTCCTCAAGATTCCTGTGGATCCTCGAGAAGAAGGTGGTGTCGAATTTTGTGCTGGGGAGGATGATTTTGAGGCTTTCCAAGCGCTTAAAGCTCGGAATCAGCGCGCAGAACTGTGACTCAAGTTGGAATTGCGGTTCTTCGCTCCCCAACGAAAGATTCTTGAGGTGTTCATTGTGGGATCTCAGGGATGTAATGAGGAGAGGGAGATGAGGTTGAGCTAGAGAACGACCACTAAACGCGACCGACACCAACGTGGGGGATAGGAGAAGTGCGAACAAGGTCGCGGTAAATTCATCGATGTGGGATACGGACAGGTGACGTAACCCAGGAAGAAGTGGGGCGCTTCCAAGATCCTTGCACAGGTGCGTGAGTACCTGGCAAGAGAATCTTGGCTGGAGTGGTTCTGGATCGATAATACGAAGCTCCCTTATTCGATGGGCGTACGTCTGAAAGGTCGAGTATGATCTCCCGTTCAAATACTAGCATGACCATGAGACAATCATCCTTTAGTTTTGCAGTGTGAGATACGGGTAACCACTCACGAGGACGGACCCAATCTCAAGGAGGTCTGACACAAGCTTGAACAGCGGGACGTACGAGTCCAGCTTCTCCCACAGACAGTCGAGTGCAGGCCCCTTGAAGGTGTGCGACACCAATGACAGCTTCAGCAGCTGGTCACGGTCTTTGAGCTTTGTAATGATTGCCTTCAACAAGGCTTTATCTGCGAAGATGCTGTCACGCGACGATGCGGTTGTCCAATCCACGGCCACGGATGGGATACCAAGTCCCGGTTGATCGCTCATAGGAGCCCCGTTGATAGCGTGCTGAGTGTGACTCTCGACATCAGGGTCTGACATCTGGTAAAGAAGTGACGGGTGGGTGGGTGATGTAACAAAATTCTCTGCGAAGACGATGAAAGGAAGGGCAATCTTCGGACGAAGAGAACGAAGGATGAAATCAGTTGGAGAATCGATTCATCTCCTCGCTTTGTACATGTTTTCAGCAGTGGGCTTCAGATTGAACTTTTTTTAGAACATCGTGCTCAATCTAAACCCAGATGTCATTGTTTGTCTCCTACTGCCGTCGAGCTGATTAGGCTCAGAGGCTCAGCCGGGTAAGTTAGCTGAACTTGATAGCTAGATTATCTCGCGAACTAGCACAATGTCATCCAGCCGGAGGTCACAAGGCGATCTCAGTGCAGAACGTGCTGCACCAGTGGTTGAAAGTTGGTTTTGAAAGCTACTCAACGAGAAACCCCGACATCTGAGACGATCTTAGTGTGATCCCAGATACCCATGGGCCAGCGCTGGAGGTCTGGAGTACTTTTAAATTTGAACTCATGCCGAAAATGGCAGCTATCCCTCGATTTGAGTAAGTTGGCACCAGGCAAACAAGTCACATTGCTTTTCATGATTGCTTTTCACGCCATTCCAGCTCAGATTTTCCATTAGACATTGCAGCTCCAAGGAGTAATTCAAATTTTTCATTGTTATATACCACAATTAGTTACTGCACATATGAATCCGCAACAATCTCGCGTCACTCTTCAACCGGTTGATGAGCTTACAGCTCTGAGCATGTTCCTCCCGAAACGGATTGTCGACCCTATAAGTGTAAGCTTGGATACTCTCGAGATTGGGGAAGGTTCTATCTAGGAACTGGGCGATGGTGAGATGATCCATTGTCGGGAACCTTGTGTTGCGCGCTTCTACCACAACCAATTCTCGGAACGCACATTGGATGTGTTCTGTTTGGGAGAAAAGACGTGCACCGCCGTCGTCAAGAGCTTCTGTACTCGAGTCGAGGCGGAGTTGAAGGCTTTCGAGACCTCCCAGGTTTCGGGCCACATAGTCGACGGTGCGGAGGGTTTGTGGTGGACAAAAGAAATCCGCTTTCGGCAGCTGTATAGTCCGGAGTGGGTCGATGAATTGCGGTGAATTGACGCGTATACGGGATATCCTGTGCTTGATCATTTGCTCCAAGAAAGAATCTTCGGTGGTTTCGTCATCATCAGCGATCCAGGCCTCAACTCGAACGACTTCTAGCGTAGGCACCGCAAATAAACCTTTGAGGACATACGGTGGGATGCGGATATCGCTTCCTCTTTTCACACTCCACGGCCTAAGCACGACGGTCTTGAGGGATGGAGCCTGGGAGGCATGTTCCGTAATTATCTGAGCGCCGGAAGTCGAGAAGTTACAGTGGAATATGATGGTCAAGTGCGTCAAATGATCGAGGAGAGAGTCTGGGTATCCCGGGCGAATGCTGAACTGCCCGTCTAGCCCTGCCGGTCCAACAACACCCACCTTCAGGCGTACCAACTTCAGGTTTGAGTAGGTAGGGCTGGCGGAAGAAGAAGAAGTAGGTCTCGCGCCAAGTGGACATTGAACGGAACTGACGTCCAATTCGAGTTCGCGAAGGTTTCTCAGCTGCTCGGGGATGTAGGAAAGGACTGCTGAGTGGATTACGGTTCGGGGAAGGACCATCGTCAGCACCTCCATGTGTATGAGGCTTGGAATGGATGCGAAGAACTGTCGGTCGAGTCGAATGTGTGAGGCGGACCTTAAGGAAAGTTTCTTTATGTATGCCTTGTAGAATATGAGAGGTACGATCACGATGGGCAGATGAGGTTCGGACAAGGAAGAATGCCCAAATTCAACTTCCGACAATGTGGGGGATAGGAGAAGGGTGAAAAGCGACGCTGCGAATTCATCGAGGTGGAGAACATATGCGACGTAGGTTGGGGAGAAAGGAGCGCCTGCGAGCTCCTTCGCCAGTCTCATCAGCACCTGACAGGATACGTTGCTCGGTTGAGCTATCTCCAACTCCCTAATTCGTGTCGCATACGCGTGCAAGTTCGAGGCGGAAAACTCTCCAGTGAAGTACTATCCCACCGAATAAGTTGTCACACTAGCCTGGATTAAAGGGGCGGGCACTCACTAGTTGGGATTCGATCTCTTGCAGGGGTAACAGTTTAATGAAGGGGAGATGACTTCATCTTTGACCAAAGGATGTCCAGCGCAGGTCCTTTGAAAGTAGTCGAGACCAGCGCTAGCCCCAACAGCTGACCCTGATTGTAAGAGTGATTGCCGAATGCGGAGAAAATCTCGGCCAAAAGGTAGGAATCTGCAAGGACTTTGTTGCGCGGGGACGGTGATTCGTCCAAGAGGCTGGTGCGTATGCATGGGTTGGTCCCCGGCCCTAGGTCATCTGACGCGGACGTCTCACCCATGAGGCTGGTCAGTGGATTGTCGGTCGTAGAGTCGGGCATTATGGTTAGAATCTGATCTGGTACTGGTCTAATATGAGCAATGGTCGGTGGAGAGCGACAGGTCACAGTCGAGTCAATCGTCAGATCGATTGAATCGATTGTTATATTTGCTTGTACATGTGAGAACCTGAGGGCATTGAGTTGAGCGTCTAACACGCCGTGTTCGGTTTGCGTCGTAAGAATGAACTCCGGAGTCCGAGCCTCCGAGGACTTATCGTTATACGAGCTTTAGCACAATTTAACTGAGATTTATTAAGCCCGCGCCCGATGCCGATTAAATACCAGAGCAGGCGCTTGAATTAATATCGATCAGCAGGGTTTTAATCCTGGATTGACCCACTCAAGTCCTAACCAGACACGACTTCGCAGTCGGACGACGGGTATTTAATGCAACTCTTAAGTTCCCAATCACCTGTCCACATGGGAGTAGACGTAGTTGGGAAGAAAGAGACAGGAGAGCGCTATAATACCTTAACTCCCTGGTATCAATTAGTGAAAATACAGAAGTGAAGTAGTTGTGCAAAAGGTTGTCTCTGAACGATTTATTTACAATATCCCACGCTTCTAAACACCCCACTTCCACCCTCCAGGAAGTCACGGGAAAAGCGTTTATCGAGGCCAAGCATGTGCAAAGCAAGACAGGTTTATTTGAAACTTGGACTTGCCTCGACACGCACGTCCTTCTTTCTTCGCCGCCACCTCAGTCAACTGGGAACTGACTAACGTGGCGGCCTTGAAGACTGCTCGATTTCACCTCACGGCATCGGGATTGATCACTCGCGGGTGTTTAATCAGGGAATAATAAATACATACCTCAATTAAAAAAACTCAATTAATCCGTGCTGAAATTTGTATGGCGATGAATTGATGCCAATTGAAAATGAATGAAATAAAATTTTAATCCTGCTGGAAAAAATCAGCCAGTGGGTGACTTTCCATAAGGAAAATATATTCCAATTTAACAGAAGGAATGTGGCCGTTCTCGTCATCATCCTCGTCGTCGTCCAAGCTGTCCTTCGTAGCATAGTGTGTGATAGAAGCGCCTCCTGTAGAGGTAGCGGATGGATCAGTTATGGTGCTGGAAAGCCGAGGGTCGTTCTCCTCGTCAGAACTCCCTCGGAGCCAGAGCTGCTACTATCGGTGATCCATGTGGTGCAAAGACCACCCTCCGGATAGTACTCCTCGCACCTAATCTTGACATTGACCCTAGTGATATCAGGATGTCCTTTGAAAGACGTCCAACCACGACCACGACCACGACCTCATGTTGGGACATCATCAAGCATAGTAGAAGATTGAGGACGTTGAGTGGAGGATCTCAACAAAGTATGCCCGCTGGGGATGTTGGGAGAGTTCTGCACACGTTGTGGCAAGGTCACGCTCACGCTAGGCATCCGAGAGTCGCATCTGGAGGGTCTGTGCCTCGGATCGGAGGCTTTCGATGGTGGTGTTGGCATCTCGGAGCTGTTGACTGACAATGAGGCTTTGGGAGGCTTGCATCGAGCGGAAGCTTCGGTCTTCGTCCCTAGCACGCTGGGTTTCAGGGTCAAGTGCATTTGCAAGCCGAGTCGCAAGCTCCGTAGCAGGTCCCCGTCGTCGTAAGGGATTCTGGTGTGGTTGAGAAGCCTCAGAGCGACAGGAACGGATGGTGGCAGACTTGACTTCTCTACTCCGTGACTGCTGGTTCGATCCTTCGTTGTCACCAGCATTCTCGTCACCATCCCTTCCCCCTTCCTCGTCACCATCCTCTTCCTCAACACTGTTCTCGTGCACAGAATCGTTACACGTGCGAGTACCGGCAGATCCGTTGATGAGCTGGTCTGTGTGTTTGGAACGGGTGATGTGCCCCGGGCGCTGACCAGATCCTGTTGGCTTAGGGCACTTCACAACCTACATAAAGCTTGTTATCAGTTGGCTACACCCAATCCGGCCAGATGAAATTGGACCTACCCGTTCCTTGCACCACTCGGACGACAATGAGGACGAGCTACCTCCTCGCTGCTGTCAATCTCAGTAGACTTGATCGCAGCCTTCTTCTTCTTGGACGACGCTGGCGCAGGACTTGGCGAGCGCTTACAGCGTTGCCCGGCCACTGCATGTGCTGGAATCGCGCCAACTGATTGGGCGATAGTCGGTGGATGTGTCAGATCAGCATTGGATGAGGATGGAAGAGGGAGAAAGGCAGCGTCCAGAGAGTTAGGATCGATACTGTGCCACTGAGTCTGCGGTGCCTCTTGCCATCGTGGCTGCTGGGAAGGTTGGGTGGAAGTCATCGGCCGATGCAGATAGGAAGGCATATGTGGAGTGGAATGTGGAGGTGGCAGTCGATAGTTGGAAGCTGGATGATCTGGTCCGAACGGCGTCACATTGTCATCGTCTGGGTGTCTGAGAGCCTGCCCTGCATCGGCGCTTGTGAGATGCATCTAATATCATAGGCGTCAAGTCAACACTGTATGTGTACTCTAATCGGAAGAATGCAAGCTTACGTTGGGCATAGCGTGGGCGTATGTCTGACCACCGTGCACAACATGGTTCGCAGCATCCCGGTGATGGCTAGAGAGAAAGAAACTCACCATTGATGCAAGACCGGGAAGCGAGCGGGGGAGTGCTGGTTTCTTGCCCATTAGTGTTAGATCCGTGAGCAGAGGTGGAAGGAGTGTGCTGAGAGGATTGAGATATCGTAATGATGAAAGGAGTGTGTTGGGAAGTGCTTTTAGTTCGCTGGCTGCAAGGAAAGAGCTGTTTATGATGTTGAATGCTCGCCATTGCAGTCAAGCTTTTATTGTCCTTCCAGAGTGTGTATCTCACAATTCGTTCGGGTTTCGGCTGTCCCGGGTTTTCATTGCGGTTGGAGATTATATGTCAGCCTGGATTCTATTGAACAAAATGCTCGAGAGAAGCTACCGCGGACCACAGAGAGTAGAGACTATGCCTGAAAGGGCGGCTGTGTCGGTCCATACACTGACAACGAAGAGACCAATGATACTTTGAGGATACTGTCCATCGCACTCCATCTCAACGCGCAGAGAGCATAGCAGCAATGGCGCGCTAATTACCCTGACTACGAGTATCGCTGGTCGCCGCGTGAGATCCGGCGCGCTGGTTTTTTGATAATTATAGCGTTTGTGACAGTCGGAGCAGCTCAAAGAGGCAGGTAAGCCTTTATTCCAGTCTGTTCGAGGGGGGATACCCTACAAACAGATTCTATTCTATTCAGACCCACTTGCCTAGCAACGACATTGATCTCAGGTACGGGGTCCCAGCGTCATCTCGGCCAGTCCGTTTATTATATTCGTAGAAATTCAAAAGTGCTTATGGACAGTCACCCAGTACTTCAGTACTTACCTGAGATTATTCAGTTTTAATCCCTCACTTTCTGTGCTTCACAACTCAACCTCTGCTGACATGTCATCCTTAAGCCCCCAATTTAAGTAAATCCGCCTGATTATATGCATAGTTGAATATTTCCATCACCTTTGAATCTTGCACGACATTCATTCTGCAACAACGATCTACTTGTTTATAGAAATCAAATATAGAATAAGACATTATACAGTAATCTGCCTGTTTACTCAACCCCGTTAACTCGAGAATTCCCCCCAAGGGCGTACGAAGTACCAGATATAAGCAAACCGAAACACGCCTGAGCCACGAAATATTCATGAAGGGCCGAAGACTCCCTTAATATAACCCTCTGAAGAATCATCAGCGATCCGCGAACGCACGTCATGAATCGATACAAGCGCATTAATTCACACAAGGTATATATATGTACTTACGTACGAGTATCCGTACGGCTGCAGAAGCGACAAACGGGCAAGCAAAAGGGAAGTGCAGTAAAGGAGAGTCTTGTGATATCGTAGCAAGAACGTCCGTGCGAAGGTCCGTAGTAAGGAGTCAAGACAGGTAGTTCAATGGTAAAAAAGATTGTAAAGAAAATGTCAATGATCGCTAGGCCAGGTACACAAGCGGGTTGGTATCCACCGAATGACGGATCCGCCTACGCCAACTTCAAAAGCCCTTTAGGCAAGGAAAGCAACAGCCACCGCGAGTCCGACAACGTTGAAGAGCATCGTAGTGCCAACCGCAACCGCACCAGCCCCGCTCTGCGCACCAGCAGTAGAACTAACAGCAGCACCGCCCGCGGTTCCACTCCGACTCGCCGTTGACCGCACGCTCGTGACCCCACTCGCGCCGCTGCCCGCACTACTCTCCACCGCACTGCTCGGCTTAGGCAGCCCAGTGTAGATAGCCGCACTCTCGAACGGAGTGCAGCTGCTGCTGGCGGGGATACGCACAGGGTAGGGCTCGGTGGTGATCGCGCCGAGCTCCTCAGGGGGTTGGGTGTAAGTCATTACGACGCCGTCTGAGGTGTAGACTCCGGGGAAGTCTTGGTTCTCGCCGAGACAGCTCTCAAACACCTTGTCTTGGGCGGCGTTGGGGACGTTGTAGGTGCACCCGATGCGGTCATAGATGTGCTCGCAAAAGTGGGCGGCGTTGGGGCCGGCGGGGTCGCAGGCTTTGAGGCAGAAGGCGTTGCCGCCCATGAAGCTGTACAAAGTGGTTAGCATTAGCAAGTGGAGATGGGTGGTGTACGATGTACTTGTGCCATTCGATGACCTGGGTATACTGGCCAGTGAACGAATTGGAGAACATGATGCCGCCCATTGGGTTTCCCCGCTAAAGATGATAGCGTAATCGCGAGAGAACACGAGGTGGAAGGCGTGGTACGTACGAGGTCAGCACCGTGTGGGTCCATCTCTCCTCCATAGTCGTCGGTTTGGATGTTGATCTTGGACTGGTCGATGAAGCCGACGACGGAGATGTAGTCGGGGGTCTTGATGAACTGCACACCAGTTAGGGCGCCCTCGGGGATGAGGCGAGTACCATGCCCGGGCTTGGTGCACCAGGCGACCATCTCGCCCTCAGTGTTCGCCACGATCGAATCAGGCTCTGACGGCGCCCAAAGACAGAAGTCTAAAAATAGGCGTTAGCATGAATGGAAGAAATCGGGCAAGGATGCCCGGTGGTGCCAGATGAAATTTTCAGTTTGCTCACCGTCGAGAGAGTTGAAGAAAGAGGTCTGGCACATGGATTCTTGGCCCTCTGTGGTTGTGTTGCAGATGTTGTAGCCGGCTTGGACGCCACGAATGAGGCCTTCGTCTGTGTCGACTTTGTAAGGCTGTGTGTGGAATGGTTCAACGTGGCGGTTTTTAAGAGAGAATTTATGGGCAACTTACGATTCCTCCGGGATAATCGAACGTTTTGGAGGCGAGAGGGACGGGAGGGTATGTTCCTGTGGGCGCTTGAGCCGTTACAAGCGAGGCGAGCGATACCATGGCACTGAGAAGAGAAAACTTGAAGGAGAGGGGTGCCATTTTCGAAATGGAAATGCGGGTTTTGGGATAGAGAACGAGTTGGACGGTTTCGAGCAGCAAAGGTAGGAAAAGCAAAGAAAGAGAGGGGATGATAGACGCCCGACAAACGTTATGGCCAAGGTCTTGGAAATGGTATGGGTACGAGAAAGCCAAGGAGAATGCTGTCGCCAAGCGTTGATGGTTGGTTGATATACCGGCGATGTGAGATTCGAGCTCCGCTGCCGGCGACGCACGGGCCATCCGGAGCACGTGCAGAGAGGCCTCGGCCGTGTTGTTGATCGAAACGCGTCGCGTCCGTCCGAAATAATTCAGTGTCCGATTTTGTTTGACAGTCAGGTTCTGGTGATGATAAAACACCAGGGATGGGCCCAGTCGAAGGCACCGTCCGCTTTCTTCCTTCCCTCCATTTCCTTCCCTCCCTTTCCCCCTTTCCACGTCCCCCATCCCCACCCACATCCTTATCGCCCATAATCAGTCTGCACAATGGCAAAGACTGCGACTGGTAATCCTTGCCCCCCTCTTTGTTTGTCGACATCACTAATTGTATCCCCGATAGTCACCAAGACCAAGACTGCCACAAAGGCTGCAAACACCAGGACCAAAGCGCCCAAGAAAGGTCCGTATATGCCCTCGTCATCGCTGCCAGCTGGCTGATGTCGCCGTAGATGCGGAGGACAAGCCGAAACGGGAGCCCTCGGCATATCAGATCTTTTGCAAGGAGCACATGAAGAAGTGGAATGAGGAGAACCCGGGACGGGCCAAGGAGGCGATGACCCATGTACGTTTGTCACCTATCCTTCGTCGGTGTGTGCTGATTGCGTGGTGTGCGTAGATCGCTGCCCTGTGGAAGAATGCGCCTGAGAACCCGAACAGAGGCCAGGACCCCAAGAGCCGCAAGCCAAAGGAACCAAAGGCGGCGAAGGAACCTAAACCCGTGAAGGAGGTCAAGGCAAAGCCTGCACCAAAGGCCAAGCCCGCGCCAAAGGCCAAACCCCCTGCACGCGCATCGAGGAAGGCAAAGAAGGTTGAGTCCGAGGAGGAAGACGAGGCCGATGGCTCTGACGCTGACGAGGAAGAAGAAGACGATGACTGATCTGCTCGAATTGCTGCGTATGTTGATCGTTGGCGTATTCTCGGTGTGTTTGTTTCTGACCAGGACCGTAGGTGCACGCGATGCCTGTTCATATCCCGTCGATTGGGCCTTGCATCGTCTGGGGTTTCCTCGGATAAACCTGATCTTGCCTATCAGCGCATATACCTGCTCTTACCGCTTTCCAGAACACTTTACCGTCTTTTCTTCGGTTTCTCGGTTCGTTATTGATGCATGTAGTCGTAATTTGTACTTTGTAGAGACCCTGTCGTTGCTGTAAATTATTTCTCTTTCCTTTGATGTGCGTAAAATAGTGTTGATGTACCATATAATGCCACGAACTCGGTGACAAGGCGGTGTGCTTGAAGGGCTATGGTTGCGTGCTGGGGTCTTCCTTTGGCGCTTTGCTTGCCAAGAATGACGTCCACCTTAGGCGCTGGTGGCGAGACATGGACGTAATATATGTTTCTTTCCATCATGCAAATCTCAAGTTTTTGCGCCGGAAGAATCAAGTCAGCTCATCGAACGACATCACGAGTGGAGAGTAGTAGCATATATGTACCCATCCCTTGCTCTTCATCCCAAAATTGGGTCGTTTTCCGCGGGTGTAGGCTCGACAAGCGAGAACGGGAGGGAGTTGTGACTAGATGGGGATTTGGCCAAGGTATTCGTGAGAGTACGGGCCAGGGAAGGACTGCATAGAGAACGCGCTGAGGCCAATATACGGAATAAGGCATGGGACAAACGACACAGACGGGCCAAGCTTCTTCAAGTCTGATCGTACAGTCCAATACATATTGATTGTCTCGATGTCGCGATGAGTATATATGTATTGGAGATGGCCGGGTTAGGAACAAGAAGAATCGGATTCGAATTTCTTCGCAACTGAAAGGCTGACGGGGCGGTTACTACTAGCTTGAGACCTCCAAGTATCAGCACCTTCAGAGTGAGAGCTTGCATGTATGCTGTGCCATTAATTGTTGGACGGACTCGGCGTGCAAAGCAGTTAAACCCCCGCTTTGGTATGTTCGACGTTGGTATGGTGACGTCTCTTCGAGGCTCGACCGGTGTAATTATGCGTACCTTGAGGGGGTGTGCCAGTACCGTATCCTGCGTTACCCCGGGGATATAAGAGTACTCAATACGCAGTGCATCTTTCTGTGCGGTGGTAGGAGTAAAGTAAAAGTAACGACCAGTACCGCATCCTACGTTGGGAAACGGTGATAGTACTCATTACACACACATATGATAAGTAGCCACTCTGGCACTCTGTAAGCGGTGGTAGGTGAGGACCAGTGCCGCATTCTACTTCTCAATACACAGTCCATACGTACCTGCATACATAGGCACTCTCCGAGTAAAAGTGGTTGTTGCGATGTCGTAAGTAAGGTCCTTGGGGTTAGAATCTAGACATATCAGGATTTTTAGGCACGCCTCCGCCGTGTGGGGTAAGTGGGATAGGTTTGCGGGAGGGTGGGATTTTGAGGCGTCGTGATACCTGTAACCTGTGCAGATTAGTGTGGCATTGGAGTACTGTATAACGACGTTGGTTATTCGTGTATGGTATGTATCCTCATTGGGTAGTCGAGGAGAGGCGAGGATAAGCAGGCTGACGCTGTTGCGGGTAACGGGTAGCTCCGCAGCTGCCTTTGAATGTCCCGCACGAGAAGAAGCTGGTGAACGGGCCGTGGTGTCGCGCCGAACACCTATTACATAGGTCTTCGTGGTGAGCTGCGGGACGGGTGGACTCGATGGTGTTAGATGTATTATGGATATTTGGTGAGATGGTCTTGTGAGCAGCCGTGCCTGTATGCTGAGTGATTGTGGTGGCCGTTTAAAGCCGCCCCGTCACCTTGAAGCATTAGCGTCGCCGTGGCCATCTTATCACCGTCATGGTGACTATGTATATATTCGTCCTTGACACCGGGTTACTCCGTTTCAGGCTGTTACTCACCGTAGACCGGTTTCACGCTGTTGGCTTGCCGGTCGTCGAGGTTATGCGTCAGTGACCTTGGAAGTGTAACTGATTGTTGGAGTGCGTGGCGATTTGTCGAGGGGCTCAACATGGTCGGGTATAGGGTTGTTTCCACGTAGCATAGAGTCCCGGATAAATGCTGATATTGGGGTGATATACTAGTATAAACCCTTAATCCGCAGTGGTCGTCCTCGCGACGTCTCGACCGCTCCACCGTATAAATTGGAATTAGATGTAGATAGGTTAATTCCCTTTTCTCTCTCGCAACTTGCTCCCCACAAATACCGACTGGCAAGTTTAGATTAGCGCCGAGCGAAGGATTAATTAGTGGGGTGGTAGTGCGCGGATAGGCATCGCAATATCAACCTTTTTTGATATTTGATTACGTGGGGTTGGGAGTTTTATTAAGAATGGACGAAGATGTGAGTGGTTTGGCTTGGTTTTTCGCCCCCTTTTTACCTTTGTCTGATCTTGCTGCGAGGGTGAAGATGGCCTTGCATTTTAGGTCGTATTCGCTTACTGTGCCCAAGTACTCGTCGCCGACTAGTCTTACGCCCATTGTGGAAGAGGATGAAGGGTCGGAGGGAGGTGAGTGGATGATTTGAGAGTGGTGTTGTTGGTTGGTTGCTGACGGGAGAGTAGTGACGAATATTGATAAGCGGTTGAGGAGGACCTCGCATGTGAAGAGTGCGTCTGTGCCGTTGCCTTCGCCCCCTCCTCCGCGGTTCCCACCCGGACTACCTTTGTCGCCGCCTGCAGAGCCCGTACTACGACGGTCGAAGCCGATTGTTCCTCAGGCTGCCGTCCCGTTTGGAGTTGGCGAACCTCTGCGAAAGGACGTCGCCAGTGAAGATGGTCGAACAAAGTTCCGCTTCCAAGCGTCCTTTATCGACTTTCGGTCGGATTCATCAGAGGCGGAGGATATATCCCCTGTTGTCAAGGCTATCGTGGCGAGGAAAGCTAGCAGGAGGAGTAGTGGGTTCTCGCAGCGACCTCTATCGGCCGATTCGAGTTATTCGACCAACTCTGTTGTCTCGGTAAAGGTACAACCTCGACCTCGTTCAGCGGACGGCCCGAGAGAGAACGACAAGATGTCGACGTTGGGTCGGGTTCATAGACCCACAATCCCACATATGAATTCCAACCTCGTTTTGACTGTACCTACACCGCTGGGTGTGTCTGAGCGAGCGGAAGGGAAGAAGAAGGGAGGGGAAGCAGAGGTGTCTTTGTTGTTGAAATCGAGGCTTCAGTCGATCCCTGGTGATGTTGTCGGTTCGTTAGATTTGGAGGGATTTGGGGCTGCATCGAGAGACGTAGAGATGTTGGTAGAAGAAGAAGATCTCACGACGATTGATCTTGGTAATGGTTATGAGGACTTTGGTTCGATTTCCGCGCCTTCCTCGTCCTCCGTTCGCTTGGTTCCGGAGCCAAAGGTACCACCTGGCCTTGTGAGTGTTCAGTGGATTGAATGTGACATACCTCGAGTCATTAACCAAGGTTAAGCAGGGTATGGTGACCACACAGCCTCGGCCTTCGAAACCTCTACCATCAGTCAAACCGATGGTGCTTATCTCACCGGAGAGCCCGCTCGCGGTCGGAGGTGCTAAGCTCAGAGATGGCGTATCCAACATCAGCTGGCCATCCTCGCATTATCCCCCGGGAGAAGCGCCGCATGGTGCACACGGTGGATATGTCAGCCCTTTTCCTCTACGTGGTGCACAGGTTCGAGCGTCTGATCAGGGGGATGGGCAAGGGTTTCTGTGGGCGTTGCTTGGATGTCTTCGGCGTACGTGGACTGCGTGTTCTTGATCATCAGCAGATGCTAACGTTCGTGTGCAGCGTATATGTCGTGTGTGGACCAGCGCTTTGGAGACGACGGCGTCTACGGGGTTTCACGGTCCACCGCTGGATATGGAGGAGCTGTGGTTGGGCGCTTACCTGCGAAGAAGTTGAAGAAACGGAAGAACTCAGATGATATTCCACTGCTGAACTTGAGATGATTCATGTGGGCCTTCGTTTTTGTTGGTACGATATGTCTGTGTATTGGTCGAGAAGAAGAAGAGAATCTACGTACTGTAAACATGTAATCTTTGACACATATATAATCATCTAATATTATTGATGCGCTCGTCTATGCACTTTAAGGATAACTGGTAATCCAAGAAATAGTCTGGATTACTACGAACGAGCTCTGGAACTTCTTTCTGCAAGACCAATTCGAGGCGAGTGGTTAATTAAGCAATTGATCGAATTCCAAAATGGAAACATAAGGTGCCGCGATCACCTCTTGGCGCCGAATGGGCGGTCGATGCGAACAGGCACGCGGTAGATGTGATGCTGTGATTTGTTATCAGAGCACCACCAGTGCTGTGCAGATATATATTCCTTTTCTTGTAACGACGACCCCACCATTTCACACATCTTGCCCTCTCTCAATCGAGACCCGTTATCTCTGACACCGTACAAGCCTTTCCTACTTTCAAGATCTCTCTTCGGCACCCATCGATCGTTTCAAAACTCCTCATTCTCTGTAACTTTTGTGAAACCTTAGAGGGTTAACTATCTGATTGGATGTGAGTACCATCGAAGAGCGTAGTTGGTAGACAGCTGACGGGCATATGCACAGAACCGAGACAAGGCTACGATCGTCGCGAATGGCACCCTCAAATGACGCTGCAAACAAAAAGGGTGGACTCAAGATCGGCAAGGCGCTGAAGTCTGCAGTCCTCGCACCCGGGCGCGTCGCTACCAAAGGAATCAAAGGTTATTCCTTCGCTCAACACACCGAAAATCCTGTGCTGACCAGTGATCTGAAACCTTCGTTCTTCGCGCCCTCGATCTCGACCTCACAACCGCAACCACCGCACATTTCCATCCATCTTCTGCCCGGCTCATCGATTAACAGCCGGAAAGAAAGGGAACAACCAATTCGTACCCGCGTCTGGTGAAGATCCCGTTGTCATCCTTCGATTGCAGATTATAGGATGCATGCACCTTTTGGCGAAAGATCGAGGAGGAACCAGCGACCCGTACGTGACCTATTATTATCGATTGACTGTCGTCATTCCACGCCAGTATCCCATGCCATCATTTCCCATGGATACTTTCCCATCTGACACCTATTTCCCCGTATATTCGTTCTAACCAATCCACGCAGCTTCGTCGTCGCGTCCGTCTTGAACAATCGCCAGCAAACCGTCGTCGTGAAGAAGTCCCTGAATCCCGTTTACTCGCCCAAGGATGCCACATTCAACTTTCCGATCTACAGCTCGCTCGCCGATAAACTTGGGGTCCTCGAACTCGTCGTGTGGGATAAGGATATGCTCGGGAAGGACTATCTTGGCGAGGTCGCATTGCCGTTGGAGGATTGGTTCGTCGACCGCGAAGTTGGTGCTGCCGTTTCCAAGGAGAGACCATATGGCTGGGACGACCCCAACAACAAAGTTAGCCCGGTTTCTTATGCACCCCTGTGGTTGCTAATTGATCTACCTCAGGCGTTCTCCTTGGACCTGCTCTCGACTCGAGCCAACACCGCTGCCACAGGGAGTGTGCAGATCCGCCTAGGATTTGTGTCTCCTCCTGGCGCCCAACACACCCAAGAGAGCTTTGGCGCAATCTTTAATACCCTTGTCAAGTCGACCAGACCGTCGTTGGTTTCCGTGCCCCCTGTATGGTGTTTCCCTCTCGATCTCGATCATTGACTGACTCGCCTTGTGTTTCAGACTCAAGGTGTTGGTACCGTGCGCTCCAACGGCAGCGGGGCTGCCTACGAAGACGACGGAGGCCTCTCATCCGACGAAGAAGACGACGACGACGATGATGATGAAACGGAATTCTCCGCGGAACCCGCCAGCATAACTCAAACCAAGCCTCCCGTTCTCGAAGCCCCTACCCCGCGACAATCCAGTGGGCTCATCACGAAGATGAAGTTCGGCAAGAAGTTGTCAAGCAAGTCGACAACCACGACTCCTGACAGATCTGTAACGTCATCGCCTATCATCGAACCTGGAAATGCTGCCCCTCTGTCTAAGAAGAAGGGCAACAACAAGGCGGGTTACAAGCTTGATCACGAGCAGGACATCGTCGGCATAGTCATGTTGGAGATCCAGACTGCCGACGACTTGCCCAAGCTTTCGAACAGTGCGTATCCTCTCATCGGGTTGCTGCTCCAGCTCACCTCCCCCTTCAGTGACCCGCACTGGTTGGGATATGGACCCCTTTGTCGTCATTTCTTTCGGAAAAAAGGTCTTCAGAACGCGTGTCATTCGCCATTCCCGAAATCCTGTCTGGGACGAAAAGTTGTTGTTCCACGTTCGTCGCTACGAAACCAACTTTCAGGTCAACCTCGCCGTTCTCGACTGGGACAAGCTCTCGGCCAACGATCACATCGGCGACGCCAATTTCAATGTGAAGGAACTCCTCGACAGTGCCCCACAACCCGATTCTGTTACAGGGCTGTATTCGGCGCAGGAAGATGGTAACCATCCCATGAAGGAGTTCAAGCTCCCTTTGGCAATGACGAAGGGTATGAATTGGGAATCGAAGCACTCGCCTACGATCTCGGTCAAGTACGTCTTATGCACTGTTTCGTATCCCGCGTTCTGACATCTTGTTAGGGCTCGATACCAGCCCTACTCTGCTCTTCGCCAGCGATTCTGGAGGCAATACCTTCGCCAGTATGACACTGACGATACCAACACCCTTTCCCATCTCGAAATCACCTCCATGCTCGACTCTCTCGGCTCTACTCTCACCCACTCTACCGTCGACTCGTTCTTTACCCGATTCGGTCAAGACCCACACGAGGGAGAACTGTCATTCGAGCAAGCTATCCAGTGCCTGGAAGCCGAATTGGGTCGACCGGCCAGCGAGAAAAGGAGGATCGATTCGGAAGATTCCTCCGACAGCGCTGTTCACACTCCCATTCTTCAGGCTCTCGACGGTCAAGGCAGGGAAGTTCAGCTGGAGCAACTCGACTTCAGCGGCCAGCCGAGGGTCGAAAGGAACGAGGGAGAGAACACGAACAAGGTTCCGGCTCCCGCCCCCGTCCCCACCAGCTCGAGCCAGCAACCACTACAGGAGGTCGCCGAATCCAAGGGCAAGTCTGGCGACACGTCTGATAGCTCCCCGTCGTCCGAAGATGAGGGCATCGAGCGTGTTATCAACGTCAAGAATTGTCCGATGTGCCATCGCCCGAGGCTGAACGCGAAGGCGGAGATGGACATCATCACTCACATGGCCATCTGCGCTAGCCAGGATTGGGGCGCGGTTGACAAGATTATGGTCGGCAATTTTGTCACCGCCAGCCAGGCGCAGAGGAAATGGTACAACAAGGTCTTGAACAAGGTGTCATCTGGGAACTACAAGCTTGGAGCGGTGAGCGTTTGGTGTTTTGCGTTCCCTCTAGCATCGGTTCTCATAATTCACGCTCAGAACTCTGCCAACATCATTGTTCAAAACCGAATGACCGGAAAGCTCGAGGAGGAGAAGATGCAAGTCTACGTTCGCCTTGGGATTCGACTGTTGTACAAGGGCGCGTCCAGTCGCATGGAAGGTGGAAGGGGTGAGTTCATGGTTGATTTTCGCCTGATCCGAAGCTGACATGCTTCCATGTACTAGCTCGCGGCCTCTTGAAATCGATGTCGATCAAGCAAGGTATCAAGTATGATGACCCCGCCTCCGCCGCAGAGATTCCAGGTTTCATCGACTTCCACAACCTCGACGTCAATGAGATCAGAGACCCCTTGGATTCATTCAGTAAGCCCGTTTCTTCGTTGATTTCTTGTAAATATCTCAAAGGATCACTTTGATAGAAACCTTCAATGAGTTCTTCTATCGGTACGGCTCTCGCTGTTTCAATGCGATCTTCGCACTAGTCTCACTTCGATCTGTAGCAAACTCAAAACAGAGGCCAGACCTGTCGACACTCCCGAAGACCCATACCGTCTAGTTTCCGCAGCTGATTCCCGGCTTATGGCGTTCGAAACGGTCAGCGAAGCGACGAGGATTTGGATCAAGGGCCGTGACTTCTCCGTCCAACGACTCTTTGGAGATACGTACAAGAACGAGGCAGACCGGTACATTGGAGGTGCCTTGGCTATCTTCCGGCTTGCCCCTCAAGATTATCACCGATTCCACTCCCCGGTGGACGGTGTTATCGGCCCCATGACCTACATCGCCGGCGAGTACTACACCGTCAACGTACGTGTTTGGGTGATATCGGATTGACGTTGGTACTGATCCCTAGACAGCCTCAAGCCATTCGCACTGCCCTCGACGTTTATGGAGAGAACGCAAGAAAGATTGTCCCAATCGATAGCCCACAGTTTGGCCGCGTCATGGCTGTCTGTGTCGGTGCGATGATGGTGGGAAGTATACAGACCACTGTGAATGAGGGTCAGCAAGTCAAGCGTGGAGATGAATTCGGATACTTCGCTTTCGGTGCGTATTTTTCTCAAGTTTACCAACATTGTGCTCATGGTACGATTGTAGGTGGCTCTACGATCGTCATCGTGTTCGAAAAGGGCGCTGTTGAGTGGGACGAAGATCTTCTCATCAATGGGCGTGCCTCGTTGGAAACCTTGGTTCGCGTCGGTATGGGTGTTGGACATGGTAACCCGAACCGAGGATAAACAAGTTTATACATTTCATCGCATTCCCCGTTCTGAATATTGAAACTAATGATTGGACATATGATTGTGGAATACTAATATTGTAACAATATCCTGGTCGTGGCTTATAAACAATGGAATTCACTGTCTCCTCGGTATCCTGTGGAATCTAAATTAGCAATGCCTCCAGGTTCAAACCCTTGTCCTTCCATCAACATCTTTATTACCTTGCAGGTTGCGAGCATCAAATTCTTGATGAAACGTCGCGCCTCACACTGATGGACCTCTCGAGTCTCTACGCCGAGCACTTTGATTAGATCCCCACCAGCGCCATTCGCCATCTTGACTCTTCAGCTTAGGATCAGCGATGTTCGGGGCAACGACGGACCTTGCCAACATTATGAGGTTCCCGACCAACCGCCAGATAGTCGATAGACTTGGTCATGGTCCTAGTTGCAGTCCTTGTCGAGTAGGGCTATTGGCTACCATTTTGATCCTAGGGTGGGTTAATGGCTACTTTGGTTTTAGCTTCTAGGTTTTGTAGGTTTTGTAGGGCAGGGTCCACTAGGTTTGCTGTAGGTTTGCTGGTAGGTACTGCAGGTTTGCTGTAGGTTTGCTGGTATGTACTGCAGGTTTGCTGGTAGGTTGCACTGTTTGGGGAATGGTTTGCTGCAAAAAGATGACGCTCCTGGAACGCGGGCTTTAGCAGTTGAGTTTGCGCGAAACGGTGCAGTACTCGGTGAGATACAACATATACAGACTTATATGTATACTCCCAGCTAGGTGCTCGTAGTTATTTCTTGCTCCCACGACCCCAGATTTCTGGTGCTCTGTCCTTCCCGTACGGGACACCAGTGTTCGTCCAAGGGTTTTCCTTTCTTTCTTTTCCCATATGAGACAGCAGCAGTGTTCGTCCAAGGGTTTTCCTATATATCTGGAGGATTTACCTGGGGGCGAGATCCTGAGCTCTGTTTTTGCTCTAAACCTACCACCCTGGTCCCAATTTGGTGCACCCAGACCTCAAATTGGGAACCTTATACCTGGCCCCCTCCCAATTTGATGCACCCAGACCTCAAATCGGTAGGGTTATACCTGGCCTCCCTTTCGTTTGATGCTCAAATTGCCAATGTTATACCTGGCC